>CAOJBJ010776354.1:0-10448 GCA_948291685.1 Euphorbia celastroides
GAAAAGCCATTACAGAAGAGACATTTCAAAAGTTACTATTCAATCAGCCCTGGAATGAGGCAAATGCCAAGGCAGAGAGAGATGCCAAAAAGGATCGAAAGTTGTTAAGAGCAGCTGGAAAAGAAGTGCAACCACCATCAATAAAGAAGAAGAAAACACCAGAACCGGAAGAGAAAAGAAAAAGAAAACGGGGAAAGGTTGAGGAAGAAGTTATTGAAAAAGATGAAGATATTGAATCACCACCAGCAAAGAAGCAGAAATCCCCAATACAAAAGGATAAAGGTAAGAAGAAGATAACCAGCAAGCCTGCCAATACTCCACCAAAGATAACCCTTAGTGGAAAACTGTCGATCCGGGAGCAAAGAGCAGAAACCCAAAGATTGGGAACTATCAGTGAAGATTCAGATAGTGAAAGCACAGATGAAGAGCCCCTTGTACAACGTAAAAGACAGCCAATGAAAGAAAGCAAGTCCACTGGAGAAGGAAGTAAAGCAGCAACACCTAATCTCACATCCAGATCTCTAAGGAGAATCAGAAGAGGAGTCAGAAACATTGAAAAAGAAGAAGAGAATCAAGATGAGAGAACAGGAGCTGAAGCACTTATTGAGCAAGCACCTCTGCCTGAAATCCCTGTAGTTGAATCTCCCACAAGGACTCCCATTGAAACAGAAGAAAAGTAAGAATAAACAGCTCCGGAAGTAGATGAAGATCCAGAAGTGAATGAAAAAGCAGCTCCATAACAAGAAGAATCCCCTTTGAGAACTACTACTCTTTCAGTTCTACCAATCCCACGGTGATGGCTAAGTTTCCACGTGGCCTTCACCCATTCGGCCTCCCATTTGCTTGTTCCAGCCTCCTATCAGCTCCATTCAGTTGCTCCCCTCTCATTGGACCTCGGTGATGGCGCAATCAGCTGCTGTCACGTCATCCAGGCTGCTGCAGGCCCATTTCCACTTCAAATCTGCCAAAACGCAGCAGTCTTCTATATTTTACAGCAATCTGCAACAAAACGCAAATTAAATGAATAATTGGCACCCGAGATATATATTAAGCTAAATTTCGTGCATAAATAAGCCATCTTTTGTAGGTACATTTTCCACTTATCATTTCCTCTTTACAGAAGCTGAAAATCAGTGGCTACCACCTGTTAACCGAAAGATGCAGAAGAAATGATGGCGAAGATTGGCCTAATATCGCGCACGTCCCGAATATTGAAACTGATTTCTGATTGGTTGCATCTCAGGTGACTACTTCTCTTAATCACATAAGCTACATTTCATTTTTTTCATTGTTCGGTTTTTCTTCCATTTTATTTATCTGTTTGTTCGAGAGTGATGAATATTCTTTGCTATTATGATTATATGTGCACAACCAAATATCAACAATTGATTTCACAACTCTTGTAAACGAAATTGGCAAGTTATTATTTTGGCTGTTATGCATATGTCCTCAAAACCACAGTAGTACACCCCAACAAAAGCCGTTCATAGTGCCTCTTAAGTTCACCACTAGCAGAAAACGGGCTATTTTTCGGTGAAAGATGCCAAAGGCAAAGCTAGCAACTCATCGACATCAGTTGTAAACATAGAGTTTTGTCAAAATCAAATAAAACTTAATCAGCAATTTAGCACTGCCATTGGCATTCCAATACAGAATGAATATAGAAACCTAAATAGAAAATTTATAAATTCATTTTAATTGCAAGCATTGCTTGTTTTCTTTGATGTGGTACTCGAATATTCTTTTTTTCGCTCTGCCATTCTTTTGACTTATGTTTTTTTGCCTGTTAAAATCGGGTTTATGACCGAGGATTGAAGAAATGTTAAATGAGAAGAACTCTAGCGGACGACAAAATGTCTGAAGATTTTGTTCCCACCTGAAAGCATATCGATGCTCAGTAACTGAGAAACCAACAAAAAGACATATGTAGAAACTTATTGGTACCTCTGAAAGTATGACTTCATGTAGGATGTTGCTGGAAAATGATCACAAACAGTTCCATAAGACACTTCCTAATCCTGACCGATCCGGTTGTCACCTGAATAAAACATTTGGAACAAAGTCAACAATTATGCGTACTTTAGTTATGTAATAATTAAAGATGAGATTACATGAATTACTGAATGGTGCTGTTTGTTTGTTTTCTTGATTCAATCAACTTGTCGATTCTCTTAGAGCGTTACATTTTTTCGATCTTCAATTCGAGGCCAGTCTTTTGGAGGATTTTGGCAATGCCAACTTTGGGCAAGATAACAGTTTTAGATATTTCAGATTTGGCATTATCGATATTTCTTCTACTCCATCAACATCATTCCATTCTTCCCAATCATTAAAGCGCACAAACTGCAGAGATATCAACTGAGGGAACAATGGTACATCTGGAAACCGCGACAGCATAATCTCATCGGTGACCAAAAACTCAGCATCGACCTTTTTTACACTGTCAAAGAACTCTAATATCAGCTCTTGAAGGCAAGGAAACTTTCCCAAAGCGGGTAAATGCTTACAGTTGGTCCAACTAGCGAGATGAATAATTTCCAAAGAAGTCAAAAATGTCGATAATGTTTGTTGCCGCATTTCGAGATGAATCATTCTTGGAAGTGAAAATTCAGCTTGCTACATTCTGAAACCACATCAATTTATAATTTACATTCAAATGAACTCGATACTGTTTGCTGCCCCCATTTTGAATTCGAAACCTCAATCAACTGGTGGAATTCGCAGAGCACGACAAATTAGGATCTCCAGTTTTAGAGCAGTCTTTTGGCTAATGAAATTCGGCAATGCCTTCAACTTCGGGCAAAACTTCAGCTCCAAAAATGTCAGATTCGTCATTATTAGAATTTCTTCCTCCTTATCAACCGAATCCCATTCTTCCCAATCACTAAAGAATGAAAACGTCAGAGTTCTTAATTTAGGAAACAACGGAACATTTGATGACGACGACACCATCTCATCGATCCCCATAAACTCTGCACCAACCTTTTTAACTCTGTGAAATCCATCTAGTTTCAGGCGTTCAATGCAAGGCAACTTTCCTAAAGCAGGCAAAACCCCGCTGTTCTTCCAAATATTTAGATCAACCATTTTAACGGAAGTTAGAAAAGTCATCCAACTTGGCGGTTTTAAGCCCATATAACAACTTTTGTGTAAAATTTCCAAATTTGGAGGCACGGCTAAAGCTTCCATTAAATCTTCATCTTTCTTTGTCATGCTGACATTTCTTCCATCACCGAGCACTAAATGAAGTTCGGTTATGTGTTTCTTGTCCTTCATCTGTGCTTGCTTAGCATCTTCCACATCATTGTCCGATCTTTTTAACCAAGATATATGTATTGATCCACCGAGCTGATTCAAAGTCTTTAGATGTTTAAGAGAAACTGCTTCTTCATTATTGACATTGATGTTGAGCCAATATATTCTCCTTAAACCACTCAAATTCGCCATCACTTGCGGGAACAGAAACTTTGTACGAGAAGTATCTATATGCCTCAAATTCGTTAATCTTCCTAACCCTTTGACAGATCTTATCCGGTCACATTCAACCAAAATCAATGTTTGCAAATTATATAGTTCCCATAGTGCCTCTGGGAGCCGACGTAATTCACGATTAAAGGACAAGTCAAGTTCCCTCAAATGAATCAATTTGTTTATATTGCCTGGAATTTCTATAATACCGCAGCACTATAAGCTCAGTGATCTCAAAGAAGTGAATTCATTGAATATTTTATGTAAATCTAATTCAACTAATAACCGACGGTCTATAAAAGGTGTTGAAATATAGAGACTACGCAACTTTTTCAGACTGTAAAAAGAATCAAGACACTGTAATTCCCGCCTGGAATTGACGCCTAGATGACATAATGAAATACCAAATGAATCATCCAGAGTTATTGATTCATCGACATTTATCTCTATACTAAGACAATCTTTTTTCGCTAGCGATTGAACAAAATCATGCACCAAATCATGCATCTTACACCAAGTCTTAGTAGCTCTGTAATTACCTCCCCTAACTTCAACTTCCTGAAAGAGAGACCGCATCACTAAATTTTTGAAATATTCGTCACCAATCATTTCCATATGTTTTTTGAATGTGTTTCTTTGATGTAACCTTGAGCCATCCATAGCTTAATCAATTCATCTTTTTCCATCGCATAGTCCTTGGGAAAGATAGCACAATACGAGAAGCATTGTTTCAAAGGCGGGGGCAAGTTATAATAGCTAAGCCATAATGGAGCTAAAAAATATTGGCGAACTTCCTCCAAATCCCACAACTCGCTCTCTAACACACTCTGCCACTCAATTCTAGAATTTTTAAACTGTAAAAGACCAGCTATGGCTCTTACAGCGAGAGGCAAGCCTTTGCACTTTCCAACAATTTTTCTACCTATTTCTTCAAGTCTCACCCTTTCTTCCCTAAACATTCTAGAGAATGCAACCATACAAAATAACTCCCAGGACTCCTCATTGGACAACAGTCCAATTCGATATATATCTGACTCTAAATAACCCATAGTTTTACCCACATTCTCGTTGTGTGTGGTCACCAAAATACTACTTCCGGGCAAACTACTCTTTAGACAATCTCCTAATTGTTTCCACTTCTTAGGATCCTCGTTCCAGACATCATCTAGAACTAATAAAATTTTCTTTCCTTGAACAGACTGTTGCAAGTTCTCCATCAAATTCGGCAAAGCAACCAAGTTCGGGGTAGCACCTTCGAGAGACTCAAGAATTTCTTTAGTAATCTTAGTCTCATCAAAGGGATCAGACACACAAACCCAAATTCTTCTATCAAAATGAGACCTCACCCTTTCGTCTTGATAGACGAGTTTGGCGAGAGTCGTTTTTCCAATCCCTCCCATCCCTACTTTTGTAACAAGAACATCAGCAACTGCTGCCATCTGGGAAATCAAGCACAGTCAAAACGAAATTTGTGAGAGGCAATTCGGATTTGACCTTTAGAAGTGAGGATAATGTAGTACATCAGATTCATCTTTATAATGCTTGTAAAAGGTTCAGTGTACAATACACAAAATTTCAAATGATTGATTATTTTCTTTAACGATTTCCCTTTATTCCTCTTGTCGTGCAGCTGAAAAAAGGAATGTAATAGAATACCCATCTGTGAAGTTTGAATAAAGCATCTCGTTAGATTAAAAATTGGGAATAAAGTAAAAGATTTATGCAAACTAAACTTAAACTCCAGCAAGAAATGTTATCAGCAAGTTATACTAACAATGAAGGAATAATCATGAAAGGAAGCTTGTTTACCTTTATTCACAGAGTTATGCTTTATCTTTACAGGACGCATAGTTTGCTCATGAAAGCTGAGTTCTGTGGGTCCGCACACTGTAATAGCGGACCAGTTGAGCAAAGACGAATATCCAAGAGTTTGGGATTAGTGTCTTTTGGAACAGCAATGAAGCTGATAAGTTGTAAAATGGTTTTTCAAAAAAAAAAAAAAAAGTTATAAAACTAAACAAAAAAACTAACACAATTCTTTCAGAAATTGGATTCACTAGAAGACGAAGAAGAAGCCAGCCCATGTTAGTTGTTTGGGCCAATTAACCCTTTTTCAATGGATTGAACTCCTTCGGCCTGCAGCCAAAATACCTTTTATTGGATTTCATCAGCCAGCCCATACTTGTTCAAGTCTCTCGTCCCTGGATATTTAAAGCTTCTTTTTACTTTCCCTAACTTGTTTTTTATACCTATTACTTATAATAAATTTGTTTAAAACGCACTTCCAAATCCTATAATTTCACATTTCAACTTTTATTCACACTGAAAAATGGAATCTTTGAATAATAATAATAATAATAATTTCCTATAAATTCTGCCCAACAATTAGAATTTTCTCTAACATTTGATTGAAGACAATTTTATATGACTATTTTAAACCATTTTTGATAGTTTTGACTTTAGACTAATTTTCATAGCATAACTTTAGCATTTCCTTATGTTTCCAAACTTATTTCTAAAATAAATTGCATTTTTAAGTCAGACAATGAAAACAACAGAAATAAACAATATTCGAGACATCAAAAATGAAATTGAAAAATATAGAATCATTAGAGCATATGCTTGGAATGTAGATAGGATACTAAAATAAAGTCAACATGCCTATAATGCACGCAATTGCTACACCCTATAATGAAAACACTTTCAAATTTAATTGATTGTGAAATTATTCTCCTCTAATGGTAACAACATATTAGGTATAGGGAATTAAATAAACAGGGCCCACAACATATTCATTTGAGAAAATTACACCGTGTAATCCTGTTAGTAAGTTATTTACATTTATGACTTCTAATTAATTAATTATCACTCTTCATCTTCTCCAACTTTCTAATATCATTAAACACGTTCCTCTTCTTCTCCTCATCTTCTCCAAATTTCTTTTTCAGATCTCACCTTCAATCTTGTCGGAGCTTACACTGTCCGTCACCGGAAGTCGATTTCCGTCAGTTCCGGTCGATTTTGATCAGTTCCCGTCGATTTCAACACCAGATCTAGACGGCGAATGACGGTGACGGCCAGATATATTAAGGATATAACCTGAATATATCTAGGATATTATTGGATATATCATGGATATGATATATCCATATATTCATGATATATCCAGGTTATATATCATGAATATAACCTAAATATATTTAAGATATATCTTTGGATATATTAATGATATAACCTGATATATTTTTAGAGGGTGTTGGGTGTAATTATTTTAGCTTGTTATGTGGTGGTTGAGATAGTTTTGCTAGGCTATGTGTTTGGTCCAAATTCATGTTTCATATTGGTTATATCATGTAACTTACCCTATTCATAATGTATTGCTTATGAGGAAATTTACATATTTTTCAATGGACTTAAAAAAAATTTAAGTAATAAGGAGGCATTTTACCTAAATTGTTGATTGTGGGGTTTGAACCAACAACCCCACACTTGTTGAATTTTTCTAACAAAGTGTGGTGGCCACTAGACTTAAAAAAATTGAACGTAAATAAATTCGTGAAATCCGAAATGGGTAAAAAATCTAATAGACCAAAAAAGCATCCATCTTTTATGGATTGAGATTCTATGCAGTAATTTTACTCTGCAGTTAGAGAGAGAAAGATTCAGGTTGAAAAAATGAATTTTTTATTGAGTAAAAGCTGACCATATCTCAATAATTGATTATTAAATGAATTTTCTTGATGAGCTCAACTTTTCTCTGCAGTGCATTTCAAACTGCAGAGAATCCAAATCTATCTTTTATAGATTAAAAGTTCGAAATTTTAGTAAGTAACGGTTCGAATATGTAATGTTTCGATGAGATGCAGACAATTCGGTGACGCCCACTTAAAAATTTTTGAAAAAATCAAATTAGGAAAATGACATGTTAAAAAAATAATTAACAACAACAATTATTGGGGTTTAGTGAAGAATTTAAAATCTCAAAAAAGACAATTCGTGTCATTGTTAATAAAACCAGCAACAAAACCAAACCAAGAACCCAACAAAAATGTCAATCCACTTAGATGAAGATGTACTCACAGAAATCCTCAAGAGAATTCCAGCAAAATCCCTTGTTAAATTCAGGTGTGTATCAAAATCATGGAACTCTCTAATCACTAATCCCTCTTTCATTTCTATCCACACAAATCACTCCTTAATCTCACCGTCTTCAACCAAATCTCTCCTTAGGCACTATTCATGGCTTCAAAGGCAAGAAAGTTACAAACTTTACAGCAATTCATTTGACCCCTTTGCACAAATTGAGTTCCCTTTTAAGAGCTACTCTCAGTACTTTGAAATTGTTGGCTCTTGCAATGGAGTTTTGTGTTTATCTGACCCTTACAGAGTCAATTCACACACTATCATACTGTGGAATCCCACAATTAGAAAGTCCCTCACTCTGCCTCCCCCCTGCATAGATTTTGATCAGGTTTACATCTTTGTTCTTGGATTCGGGTTCGATTCGAAGACTAACAGGCATAAAGTTGTTAGAGTTGTGTATAGCAGAGTTGGAAGTGTTATTATCCCTGAAGTTGGAGTTGGAGTTTTCGAATTAGGGACGAAATCGTGGCGAAAAGTTAGGGGAAATTGTGTTCTTGGGTGTGTTATATCTGAGATTTCTTTGCAGGTTTTTGTTAATGGCAGTGTTCATTGGATTGGGTATGATCCAATGAGTGGAAGTGATGACTTTAGAGGCTTGAGTATTGTTAGATTTAATATGGCCCGCGAGGTGTTCGATGAAATGTCTGTTCCAAATAGTGTTTCCCAATTGTCTGTGCTTGATTTGAGTGTTTTTGCAACGGAAAATAAGTCTTTGTCGCTGATACAGTACAATCGCCACACGGGTAGCCCGTGGGTCCGGTATGGTAGCTGTTCGGTTTGGGTGATGAAAGAGTATGGTAATGTCGGGTCTTGGTGTAAGCGGTTTAGGGTTGATTTAGACGGCGGAATTGGGAAAGTGTTAGGGGTTAGGGGTAGTGGGAAAAGGGTGTTGATTGTTTCGAGCAAAGGCGAACTAGTGTTGTGTGATAGCAAAAACGGGGAGAGTACTCGTCTCGGGATTGAAGGGGTTATGAATTCTTTTCATTTGGAGGGTTATGCTGAGTCTTTGATCTTGCTTGATTGCTTTAATGGATCTTATTGAGTTGGAGATATCGAGTCAATGCAGTTATCGGTAATTGGAAATAACGGAAACGAAACAAATAAAGTAACAACTTTGATCGAAAGGGTATTTGGACCCAAAAAGAGGCAAATGAAGCATTTTGCTTATAGGTCCAGTTGTAAGGGTGCTTCTGGAGTCGAGATTTTTCAAGGATTCAATTTATGTTTGTTCATTAAAAAAACTGTAAATTTTGTAGATAAAATTAATTGAATTCCTTCAAAAATCTTGATTCCAAACACCTTTTCGTTGTTTCTTAATGTTCAGAATTGATGTTGATCAAATAATGTTCATATTTGAACTTTGTATCAAATGACAATTATGTTGTCAATGTGTACATATTTACAGTATTAAAAAGAATTTAAATTGTTTTACAGATTTGTTTTGGTAGCTTTAATTATAACTAAGGGTCAAATGGGAGAATTAGACTATAAAAAATGCATTATTATTTATTACAAAAAAAATCAAGTGTATAATTTCCTTATCCACAAATATGGAAGCATTATATGGTCTCTTTTTTTTCAATTTTCGGAATGCAAACAATCACATTTGACTTTTCCCTTACAAAATTTGACAATTAACAATTTGCTCAAAACTATTTTTGTGAGATAAAACGCATTTATTTCTTCCTATTTGACTAAAAAACCTGCAAAAGTCGATGCCTATAAAAACCTATGAAAGTTAATTCCAAACATGACCCAGCCCGATTGACCCGTCCAGACCCGATGTCAATGGATCAAGTTTGGATAAAAAATTATTGATACACTTCTATAAAAATTAATAATTTCTTTGATGGGTAGGTTGGGTTGGATTTGGATAAGACCCTTTTATGTTGGCCCATCGTGATCTAACCTGACCTGACTATACTATATTATAAATATTGGTTGGATTGAATTTGGGTAAGATTTTTTTCATGTCAAGCCGTTGTGATCCGACCTGAAATGCAACAATTCACAATCTCTCAACAAAGACAAATAAGAAGCCATTATCAAATATTTAATCTAAAAATATCCAAGCAAAAATCAAACAAATAATTTAATACCAAAACTCAACAATATGAATATAAAATCCAAGAAAAGTGCATATAAGGTCTCAATATAAAATAATCACACTTCATAAATTAAAGTCGAAGTCGCACCAATATATGATCTATATAAAGTCTGGAGTTTTACCAAACCATTAAATAATACTAATAAAAAGTAATAGAAAATAAACATCTATACTGTAAAGTATAAACATAACAATATGAATATAAAATCCAAGAAAAGTGCATAAAAGACATAAATAGAAAGGCCCTTTTCTCAAAAATGGCATTGGTAAATGGTAAATAAAAAGCCTACAAAATGTACATTTGTAAGCCATGCTAAAATTACCTATTTACCTACCTCTATATATTTTTCAACCGAAGGTAACATTTTCTTTTCCTTTTTAGTGTTCTATTCTATTCGCCCAAAAAACCCAAAACAGAACTCAAAAAACCTTTTTTACTGTCTTTTAGTTTTAACCTTTTCAAGTTTTTACCCCTGGAATTTACTGTCTGGTTGCTGACATGGCAGGTGACCAGTAATCAGCACCGTTGCTGCTTGCCACGTGTAGGGTGTATGCAACTGGTACCAGACACAATCCCCTGCTTCTCAACTCCTTTGGCTCTTCTACGCCATTTTCTTTACCCTCCTACATTATATTTACCACAGTAAATAAATTATCCATGAAAAAATGTCAAGAAAGTCATGAAAATATCATCTATTTTACATGTAATATTAATAAAAGTCTATAAATT
>CAOJBJ010776576.1:0-11349 GCA_948291685.1 Euphorbia celastroides
CAAAGGAAACCATATAATCAATGTACTTGCATTCGCCTCAAAACTTGTAAAAGTCGGATTTCAAAGAGCTCTAGATTCTCTTGTATTTCTTCGGGAAACCATTATCCGTCCTTAAACATGTCAGTTGACAACAGAATATCAAAGAAACCAGTTCATATACAGCCTTAATTTGCACAAATCACTGAATCAAAATCTTGTTTTTGAGGGGGAAAGCTTACTAGTCATTTTAAAAACAGGCGTTTCCCCATTTTTAACAAGCTTGATCATCAATGAATCGCCTTCCTTTAGATTATGAGCTCTATGATAGGAAGCCCAACCGCTTCCAATACAGCATCTTTTGGCTAAACTACTGTCAGATAGTACTGCTCTCCAGTAGTCTGAATTTTCATCCTAGAGGATTATCGAATAACTTTGGGGATTTAGACCACATTCTTCCACAAACTTCCAGGGAATATGCTGATTCAAAATGCTCAATTAGAAGGTTTGGAAACAAAATCTTGTAAAGCAGATGCGTTTTTAGTAGTTACCAATCGGTTATTCGTGATGCTGTCGGGTGTGACCTCAGCTACACAATTAGGAAAAGAGCTAGCTTTTGCTCCTAATATAGTTTTCCCTTTCAAATTTCTTTTCAATTTGCTCCCTGCCAGGTTTTGATGCCACAAAAAAACACTATCTCAACTGGACACAAATCATAATACCAAATTCGGATATAAAGAACAAAACCCAGTTAAATGAAGAACAGAAAGAAGTGAACGTTACTGTTAACAGAGCAACTTGGAAGATTTTGTTCTTGAAGTTCAATTGGTTCCTCTTCCATGGCGGCAAAGGGAGAATGATCTGCCAGTGAAATATGAAATTACTACTCAAAAAGGGGGGAAATTAGGAAATGAAGAACTGCAGCCAAAAATCAAATCATAGAACAATATAGGGACATAAAGATTAAAACCCAGATGAGCAAAGAACGCAAAGGGCCGAGCTTTACCACAACTAGAATAATCAAATTACAAAATGGGACATAAAGAACAAAGCCCAGATGAACAAAGAACACAAAGAGACGAGCTTTACCACTTCTAGAGTTTGGAAGATTCTGTTCTTGAACTTCAAGTTCTTCCTCTTTGATAGCAGTAAAGGGAGGATATTCCCTCTCACAAATATTGCGGCCTAACACCAGAACATAAAAATTCAGATCTCGTAACAAAGCAACCAAAACTGAAATGAGAACTAAAGAAATCAGAAATGATGATTACCAGAAATTCTAACAACAGGTTTCTTTCCTTTCTTGATGAGTTCTAACTTTAAGACATCTCCCACTTTGATTCCATTAGACCTTGCAAATGCAAGCCATCCTTGTCCTAGGTTAATCGATCCTATCTTGCTTCTCCATGTTGAAACTGTCCACGATTGTTCTCTCGCGTTTCTTATAATCACCTCTTCTGGTAATTCTTCATGCCGCTCTTCACTGCAAAGGCTGTTGGAATTCTCTGCAATTCATTGCCATATACAATGAAACAGCAAGTTTTGAAATTTGAAATTGGCTAAATGCATGGTTTAGCCCCTAAAGTTGGCACTAGAAGTCTATTGCCTTTGAAAAGTTTCTCTCAACCCCCTAAAGTTGGCTTTATTGCATATCTTAACCCCTAAATGCCACGTGTCAGCTTTTGATTGATTTGACGATTCAAAGATGTCATTTTTCTCTCTCTAACCAGAAGTTGACACGTGGCATATAAAAAAAGAGGCTAAAAAAGCCATCTTCAAGGGGCTGAGAGAAGCTTTTCAAAGTTTTGAGGCAATGGACTCTGGGTTACTTTAGGGGGGTAAATTATGTATTCGACCTTTGAAATTGGCACAAAACGGTAAGTCACTTCTCACCAGTATAGAAAGCTTGAAATGATATGGCTTCACAATGACATTAATATGCGGCTTTCTCGGCCAAGAACCATCTCTATCTTGCAAAGTGTTTTTGGTTGGCGGTTTTTCAGTCATTGGATTTGGCTTGAACCCTTCAGGACATCCTGTGAAGAAAACGAAAAACAATGAAAATTCAAACTAATTAGGGATGAGATATCATTATCTAAGCACAGCCTTAATTTGCACAAATCACTGAATCAAAATCTCGTTTTTGAGGGGGAAAGCTTACTAGTCATTTTAAAAACAGGCGTTTCCCCATTTTTGGCAAGCTTGATCATCAATGAATCGCCTGCCTTTAGCTTATGAACACTATGATTGGAAACCCAACCGCCTCCAATTCTAAATCTTTTGGCTAAACTACTGTAACGCAGTATGGCTCTCCAGCGGTCTGAATTTTTATCCTCGAGGACTACTGAATAAGTTCGGGGATTTAGACCGCATTCTGCCACAAACTTCCCGGGTATATGCTGATTCAAAATAGTAAATTAGCGGGTTTGGAAACAAAATCTTGTAAATTGAAGCAGATGTGTGACTTTTGAGTAATTACGAATCGGTTTTTCTTGATGCTGTCTGGTGTGATCTGAACTACACAATTAGGATGCTCAACAACTAAAGAACGAGCTTTTGCTTCTAATGTAGTTGTTGCTTTCATATTTCTTTCCAGTTTCCTCCCTGCTGAAAGAATGTAAGACGGGTTTTGATGCCACAGAAAAAACGCTTATTTCAACTAGATACAAGTCATAATAGGGAATTGGGATATAAAGAACAAAATCCAGATAAATAAAGAACAGAAAGATGTGAACTTTACCACTGCTAGAATCACTCGGAAGATTTTGTTCCTGAATTTCAATAGGTCTCTCCTTTTTTGCAGTAAAGGGAGGATGATCTGCAAATGAAATACGAAATTACTAACAACAGGGGCAAATGTCGGGTTGGAAACAGAAAATTTGCAGCCATGTGATCAAAACATAACAAAAATGGGAAAAAATAATTAAATCCATATGATCAAATAATACACTACAACCATTTATCTCAATTTGCTCGCTGAAGACAGGTTTCGATGCCACAAAAAGGCATTAATCTCAACTGGTTACAATTAGACAATCAAATGTAACATGGAAATGGGATATGAAGAGCCAAACCGAGATAAATAAACGGAAAGAAGTGAACTTTACCACTAATAGAAAAATTTGGAAGATTTTGTTCTTGAACTTCAATTGGTTCCTCTGCTGTGGCATCAAAGGGAGAATGATCTGCAAGTAAAATATGAAATTACTACTCAAAATGGGGGAAATTGGAAAATGAAGAACTACAGTAAAAAATCTAATCACAGAACAACATTGGGGCACAAAAAACAAAACCCAGATAAGCAAAGAAAACAAAGGGCCGAGCTTTACCAATTACCACTACTAGAATAATCAAATTACAAATTGGGACAAAAAAAACAAAACAGAGATGAACAAAAAACAAAAAGGGCTAAGCTTTACCACAACTAGAATAATCAAATTACAAATTGGGACATAAAGAACAAAACCCAGATGAACAAAAAACACAAAGGGCCAAGCTTTACCACAACTAGAATAATCAAACTACAAATTGGGACATAAAGAACAAAACCCAGATGAACAAGAAACACAAAGGGCCAAGCTTTACCACAACTAAAATAATCAAATTACAAATTGGGACATAAAGAACAAAACCCGGATGAACAAAGAGCACAAAGAGATGAGCTTTACCAGAACTAGAATAATCAAATTACAAATTGGGACATAAAGAACAACACCCTGATGAACAAAGAGCACAAAGAGATGAGCTTTACAACTACTAGAATTGGGAAGATTCTGTTCTTGAACTTCAAGTTCGTCCTCTTTGGTAATGGTAGCAGTAAAGGGAGGATATTCCCTTTCACAAGTATTATGGCCAAGCACAGAAACATAAAAATACAGATCTCCTTCAAGCCTAAAAAGCAAAATTTCACCAATTTGCAAGTCATGATCTTGCACAAATTGTTTCCAGCCATCCCCAAATTGGCGGCCATTGATCTTAACAGGCCAAAGCTTTCCTTCTCGCCGGCTTCTAAGCATTGCTATTTCCCCCTTTTGTCCCTTCAAGTGCTTCATGAATGCAGCTGGAATTAACTGCAATAACAAGAGTAATCGATCATTGAGCAAAATTAGTTGAAGGAGGTGAAAAAACAGAGAGAAATTGAAGCTTACCAGTCGATCCTCAAAACCTGGAAAGAGGGGCTTGATGAAATGCTGTTCATCGAGGAGAGTAGCAGACATGGTGTTTGCGAAAAGTCCAGAGTGAACTGTGAGTTTCACAAATGGATCCGAGGTTATAAAATAGATAGTTTTGATGTTGGCAACAATAGAATGTTGGTCTTGAATTACAATTTTCTCAAAATAAAATAACAATAATTAACCATTGAATATTCTATTTTTTTTAGTGATAAAGAGCATTTTATCTAAATCGTTGATTGTAAGGCTTGAATCCACAAATCCACACTTATTGAATTTCAACACAAAGAGTGGTGGCCACTCGACTAAGTCTAGTAATTGGTTGAATATTCTATTTGATTGTTTATATATGGAATATTTATCATTTGGTATGATACATTATATAGAAGAAAGTGAAAAGAAAATCTATTAGGGAATCACTTTCAAGTTTAATGTGTATTTATGATTATATGTAAAATAGAACTGTTTAGTGGGACGTCTGAGTTGAGTTCGGGCCGAACTACAACGAGCCGATATAAAAATGGTTCTATCTAAATACAGCCCAATTCATATATGTAATATGGTAGGGCCGGGTTGGGTTGAAATTAAAAATAATAAAAACTTTATTCCCAAGTCCAATGCATATATATATATATATATATATATATATATATATATATATATATATTCAGAATGGATTTCTTAAGATTGTTTCAAGGTTAAGATTTTGAATAATTATACAAATTCATGAGGATTAAGATTTGGGTTTAACATTTCTAATATTTTATATATCCTTAAGTTCATTGGCAAGTTGAGATAAACCCGATATATGAATACATAATATGGAACTAGAGAAATTGGATAAAAAAAAACTGCCAATGCCAATTTCAAATCCTCCAAAACTTAACACAGATTGATTGTTCTTCAACTGAATTGACCCAATGAACCGAAATCAGCCACCAAATTAAGCAGCACTTTCTTCTCGAGTTTTCGAGCTGTTCTTTCGATTAAACTCGTTGCAGTTCTTGTTGGTCCTCGTAACACCTTTAAAGAAAACAATGAAACTATCATAACAGAGCAACTGAAACCGAAATGAGAACTAAGGAAAGTCGAAATGATGATTACCAGAAATTCTCACAACAGGGTTCTTTCCATTTTTCAGGAGTTCTAACTTCAAGACATCTCCCACTTTGATGCCATTAGACCTTGCAAATGCAATCCATCCATGTCCTAGATTAATCGATCCCATCTTGCTTTTCCATGTCGAAACTGTCCATGATTGTTCTCTTTCGTTTCTTATAACTACCTCTTCAGGTAAAGTTCTTTCAAAGCCGCTATTCACTGCAAATGCTGTTGGAACTCTCTGCAAATCGAGACCATATAAAACGAAACAGCAAGTTGTAAAGTATAAGAAATTGGCACAAACGGTGAGTCGCTCCTCACCAGTAGACAAAGTTTGAAATGATATGGCTTCACAGTGACATAAACATATGGCTTTTTCAACCAAAATCCAGCTCGATCTTGTGAAGCATTATCGGTTAGCTGTTTTTCAGATTTCGGGCTCGGCTTGAACACTTGAGGATATCCTGTTAAGAAAACAATAAACAATATTTCATTGCCATAGACACCATTCGATGTTTCATCATTTAGAAACACGAGACATTTGGACTTTCATGAATCATACATTGTGTCAAAAAGCAGAACCCAAGTTCTTGGAAAAAAGAATGAACAGAAAACTGACTTGTTAGTTTAAGAACCGGCTTCTCGCCATTTTGAATGAGTTTGAAAATGCAAGAGTCCCCAGCCTTAAGTGAATTTGCAGAGCGAAAAGCTATCCAAGCCCGCTTTATATGAACCAGATTTCTATTTCGGTAGAATCCTAACCCAGCTAGCCATTCCTTCCCTTTCTCATTCACAAGCACAATGTCACAACTTCTATTGTAGAGGCCGTTTTCCCGAGCAAAGTTTGTTGGAATGCACTGTGGAAAACGTAACATGATAATTGTAAAAATGGAAAAGCTTACTGAAACGGAAAATTCATATATAAAGGGTACTTAGTACTAACTAGTATAGAACTTTTGGCAGAGTAAGACGACACATTGAATTCAAAATAAGGATGTTGAGGAACATAAGAGCCGGCTTTTTGTTCAAAGTTTGCATCTTTCTCCTTTCTGAAATTTCCTGCATCGAAAAATTCATTTTGAATTAACAGTAATTTTGAACACAAGGGAATAATTGCACAGAAAATGCACAAAAAAGGTGAAAAATTGTATATAAAACGAACCGAATGGATTTCTTGACGAAGAACAAGCTCGATCTCGTGTAGCATTGTTGGATGGCTGTTTATTAGTCTTCGGGTTTGGCTTGAACCCTTCAAGACATTCTGTTAAGGAAACAAGAAAATCAAAGATTCAAACCGTTAAAAAACGAAATATTACTGTATAAGACTATTATTTTATACAAAGTTTATAGCTTTCATCTTCATCCAAAACCATACATAGCAAAACAAGCAGATTGTCCATATTTTATGTAAAGCTGTAATCTTTTGTTTTCACTCAAAAGAAAAGTTCACTTCTTTTATCTTTATCATAAACCCGTAACAACACGAGATTTCAGTACTATCTTGAATCATACAGCGTAGAAAAGCAGAACCAAACAGGGAATCCTTCGAGTTCTTGGATAAAAAACGTAAACAGGTAACTCACTTGTGAGTTTCACAACCGGTTTATTGCCACTTCGAAAATGAGGGTGTCGAAGAACAAAAGAATCGGATTTTTGTCCAAACTTGGTGTCTTTCTCCTTCTTTCTATGCTCTCCTGCATTCGAAATTCATTCAGAAAACAAATCAACATTTTGTGAATTGATTGCATTCGATTCCAGTATAAGATAACCCCCTCCAATGATATCTTTGAATACTAATGCAACTCTTAAAACAAAAACAAAAGTTCTGTGAGCACAAACCGAATTTCTGTTTTTGCTTACTAATCTGTTGCTATTTTTCAGTGTTCTTATTTGTGGACACATTATAAATTTATAATTAGAGTGAAAATGCTGATAAAACAGTAAATTACTCCACAAAAAACCAGCAGATTCATTAGGAATTTCTTCTTCTTCTGGTGTCTCCTCTTTTACATGATGAAGACAAGGATAATCACGGGTGCAAGTACTTAAGTCAAAAACCAGAACACCAGACCGACAACATCAGCAGCTTCAAAAAGTCTGAAAACCAAGAAATAACCGATTTCTAGTTCTTCTTCTTCGCAAAAATCTTTCCAGCCATCACCAAAAATCACTTTTCCATTCAATTTCACATGCCAATGTTTCCCCATTGGAGTCCTCAGCACTCCCTTTTCTGCCCTTTCTCCTTCAAGTACTTCACATAAAACGACTCGGGAATCGCCTGCAATAAAAAAAAGAATCATAAAAATGTACAAATATGTACAAATTGGGGAAATTTATTGAGAAGAAACGAAGTAAGATGAGATTTTTACAAGTTGGTGTAGAAATCCAGGAAGAAGAGGCTTGAAGAAGTGTGGGTTTTCGGGTTCGGGGTTTCTTGCTGCCATTTTTTACTCAGATTTTCACTCTTTCTTCTTCATAAGTCAGTATTTAGAGTATGCAGTGACCATTGATAAGACCCAACCACTGAATCATTAATTTTCTTCGTCATTGTTTTACTGCAATTTCTCATAATTTGGCACAAAGAGTTGACTAAGTGCTAACGTCTATCAAATCAAATTTATAGCAGGATTACTCATTTCCATTAAAAGCTCATTTGTTGTTTTCTTTTATCCAAATTGAGCCAAGCATTTAAACCATACTCAATATTTATAGTTGACTATGTCCTTGGCTAGTAGCTCTATGTGTTTTTGCAAGTTAGGGAAAAATGTAGGCTAGATATACAGCTTTTTAATGCCCGTAAACTTCCCGCATCATGCCCCACTAAACACATCAAAGGAGAAAATTTTAATTACATTATTTAACGCTTTTTTTGGTTACAAAACCATAGTATTTCAAACCGATATGTACATTACAGTACTCAGCTGACAAGTGAAGAAGATACCCAAATGCTCCGACTAGAAAATCTTCGGCTTAACATCTTCACAACCTTCCAATATGCACTCTTGATTGTTCTCTTTTACTTGCTTTAACGCTTCCGAAACAAAGGAAAAACGTATAGTCAATGTACTTGCAATAGCCTCGAAACTTGTTAAAGTAGGATTCGGATATTTACCGTAATATCTCATCTCGGGTATGTCTCCTCTCTTGACAAGTTCTAACATGAACACATCGTCCTCTCCTATTCCGTTTTCCAAGACAAATTCCTTGAATCCAGATTGCATATAAACCGAATTTTTTGGATCCAGCCTAATTAACACTTCCCATGACTTTCCAAGTTCATTTGTAATGGTCAATGCTGAACATTTCCCGGCAGCAAATCCGTGCCTCCTTGCGAATTTATTCGTCATTCTCTGCAAATTTTTAATTCAAGAAGTGAATAATAACGTATTTAGTACTCAAAATCTCAGATACGAACCCCAGGGTATTGCCCCGATCTTTTGGACAGAATGGGGAATGGCGGGACTGAACTGAAGCTTAACGGCGGCAGAACGAAACTTGTTTACTAAAACTTAATGGAAACTTGATGAAATTTATCGAAGCTTAATGAGACTAAAATTTATATCAAATTAATTGAAATTTAATGAGCTCTAAACTTATTTGAAATTTATGGAAACGTAATGAACTAAATGCCACTTATTTGAAACTTAATGAAACTGAAGTGAACTTAACTGAACTGAATGAAAAATAAGTTGACAAGAACAGGGCCTTTTAGTACTCACATGTCGTTTGTCTCTTAAACAAGAAGATAACTGCATATTGATGAAAAAATGGGGCAAGCTATTTTTCCGAGTTTTACCAGAAAATGCTTGGAACCCTGCAAAAATAACATCAAAAGCTACATTAAATTCCATTTCGGCAAGGAAAACACAAGACAGAAGCTGCAAGGATATCTCAAGTCTCAACAAGCACATAACTCACCATGTATGTTGAAAATCGGCCTTTCGCCATTCTCAATAAACTCCCCGCTTAAGTTTATTAGCAGCTACAAACTGTTTCCAACCATATGCAATATGAAAATATCCAAATCGAATGTTAAACCCTAATTTTCCTGGCCACAATCTTCCCCCTTGGTCCCTTAGGATCACCTCGCTGTACTCTTTGTTTTTCAAGTTTTGTTTCGAAAATGACCGGGGTATGTGCTGCTCAGAAATAGAAATTTGACTAGATTTCATTAAGGAACCGCAACAAATAAATATTATTTGAAAATTGTAGAGGAAGAAGTAACTACCAGTGGAGATAACTGGCGAGCTTTATATGTTACTTCCACCAAGAAGAAGATTTTTTTCGGGACAGAAGAAGAACAAGCTTTTGCTTCCGATGATTTCTCGAACAGCTTGTACTTATTCCAAATCCCTGATTCATCAGAATTATTCTGGCAACTCAGCTCCCGTGTAAACTCTGAATCTTCTTGTATTTCTATGGGACAACAGAATATCAAAGAAACCCGATCATCTTTCGCCTATAACTGAACACAGCCTTAATTTCTCACCGAATTACACAAAATCTCTGAATCAAAATCTAATGTTTGAGGGGGAAAACTTACTGGAAATTTTAAAAATAGGTGTGATCCCATTTTTAACAAGCTCAATCTTCAATAAATCGCCGGCTCTAAGCTTGTGAACATTATGGTAGGCAGTCCAACCACTTCCAATGCAAAATCTTTTAGTATAACTGCAATACACTAGAATTGCTCTCCAGTAGTCTGAATTTTCATCCAAGAGAGTTACCGAATAGGTTCGACCATATACCGATTTCTCTTGTAAACTTCACGGGAAAATTCTGTTTAAGAACAAAAAAATTTAGCGGTTTTGGAAACAAAATCTTGTAACTGATACTTTCTGAGTATTTACCAATGTCTTATTCTTGATGCTGTTTGGTGGGACTCTAACTACACAGTTAGCTTTTGCTTCTAAACCAGTTTTTAATATCTTATATCTTCCCAATCTGCTCCCTGAAGAAAGATTTTAAAACAGGTTTTGAGGCCACGAAAAAGCATTCATCTCAACTAGGTACAATCAGATAGTCAAATGTAATATGGAAATGGTATATGAAGAACAAAAACCGAGATAAATAAAGAATAGGAAGAATTCATTTTTACCAGTAATAGGATGATTTGGAAGATTTTGTTCTTGAATTTCAATTGGTACCTCTTCTGTTGCAGAAAAGGGAGGACATTCTGCAAGTGAAATATGGAATCAGCACTCAAAATAGGGAAAATTCAGAGTTGGAAAAATAAAGAAGTACAGTCAGATAATCAAATCATAAAACAAAACTGGAACATAACGAATTGAAACAAGATTAACAAAGAACACAAAGAAAAGGGCTTTACCATTACTATACTCTACTCGAACTTCAATTAGTTCCTCTTGGGTAGTAGAAAAGAGAGGACAACCTTCATGTGAAATATGAAACTAGGAATTGATTGGGGCAAATGTAGGGTTGAAAAATAAAGAATTGCAGCTATGTGATCGATCATAAACGAAAATGGGGGAAAAAAATCAAACCCGTATGAACAGATAACATATAAAAAGCAAACTTCACCATAATCTCTTGGAAGATCATGTTCTTGAATTTCAATAGGTCCCTCTTCTATTGCAGCTAAAGGAAGATGACCTGCACGTATGAAATATGAAATTTGTACTCAAAATGGGGAATATATAGAGTTCGAAAACGAAGAACTACAGCCAACTTACCAAATTGTAAAACAAAATTGACCATAAAGGGCATAACATATCCTTAGCTCATTGAACTTCGCCCATTTTACTTACTGCCCCTAAACTTTGAAAAGGTCCCATTACCCTCCTTTAACTTGTAGAATTGTACCAACTCACTCCCTTTCCCTTGCAAATGTGCACCAATTTAATACCTAAACATCACGTGTCAGCTTTGAGCTGACTTAAAGATGTAATTTTTCTCACTTCAATGACAGGTAAAATTCAGGGAACTGGTGCATTTTTGTAAATTAAAAGGGGGTAAACCGATACAATTTTGCAAGTGCAATGGGGTACCGATTACATTTCAAAAGTTCAAGGCAAAATAAGCCAAGTTCAAGGGGCTAGTTATGTATTTGGCTGACATATAGACCAAAAACCAGATGAAC
>CAOJBJ010777031.1:0-12012 GCA_948291685.1 Euphorbia celastroides
TAATAATGAACAAATTTCTGCATAATTGCAAGAACAGATGGCTACAACAAGAAATCAGAAGAAATTTGCTCAATCGAAGAAGAAGAAAACGAATGGATTGACAACAGCAGTCCAAACAAGAGCAACAAAAGGTAAAAAAAATCGAAATGATTCACTAAATATGTATTGATACTGAATATGTAAAGTATATGATCTGTAAACAAATTGAAATACATGTGTAAACCATGTATGATGCATATGAAAAAAGAACATGAAATTCATCAATAACTGTGTTTGGACTATTTCATTGATGTGCTTGTAATTCTTCAATTCTAATAATTATGTTGGTTACGTTTCCAAGGATTGGGGCAAGTGCAACTGAAGCTGGGATAAATAAAAAATGCATTGTCGAATTTTGATAAGTTTTTGGAGGTCTTCCTTGATAATTGCGAGACATTGCAAGTGAGTGATTCAAGATAAGATATTGTAACCAATGTAAGGGTTATAAGCTTTTGGTTTCTCCAAGTTTCTGGGAGCTTATGTTCCTTGTTCTATGCTTTAGGTTCTTGCACAAATATATGTTCAGCTTGGACAGACTGAGAAGGCCATAGAATTTTTGAAGAAAGCTACAAAAATTGATCCTCGGAATGCACAAGTGATCATTAGATTTATGACTATATGCATTTTTATTGCATTGACGGTCGATATGATATCACTAGAGGCATTTGAGTTCCTTCTATTACTTTGTTTCGAGGGTGCTTCTCATAACTATGCAGGAAATATATGTTTTTACACATCTTAGCATCATATGCAGGCATTTCTTGACCTGGGTGAACTGCTGATTTCAAGTGACACCGGAGCTGCACTTGATGCCCTTAAAACTGTGAGCACTGTTTCTTCTACTTTTCAGTATTGTCAGTCTTCTCTATGTGATTCTGAGGAATTCTATAAAGGCAGGTGAGGAAGTGCAGTTAAGTTCCTTTTCTTTTTCACTAATTATCCTCTCACTCTGCAGCCTGGGACTGTGATTTATGATTGTGTTCTTCCTTTCTACTCATTAGCTTCCTTCTTTCACTGGATCTGCTCGCCTTTGCTGTTGATTTGTTTTGTTTATCGATTTCTCTGTTAATTCTACTGTTTGTTGTTTTGTTTTTTTTCTTTTAGCTTCTTGGTGTCTGCAATTATGCTGTTGCTGATGCTTTTGTAGCTTTTTCTTTTATTAATGTGTGTTTTGGAGTTTTTTATTCTGTGTTTTATCCGCGAGGAATCGGAACTCGAAGGTGCGATTGGTTGTTTAATAGGTCGGAAGTTTTGCTGATTTTGAGCTAATTTGTTTGTTTTATCAGCTCTGATGGTTTTTAGTGAGGTTTGGTGGAGAGGATTGTTGTAATTTTGTAATGGCGTCAAAGCAAGGGTCAAAATCGAAGAGATTAGGTTCCAGCAGTTCAAAAGCTGCAAATTCTCATTCTACTTCGACAACTTCATCCTCGAAGCAATATTTAGAAACATATATTGACGATCAGAGTTCTCCTGCGTCATCTTCTGCTTGGAGCAAGCCACAGTACTTTTACTCGGAAAGTTCGGCTGTCGATGTGGAGTGATCGAAAGAAAATGTAACTGTCACTGTGCGTTTTCGTCCTTTGAGGTGTGTGTTTCTCTTCTCCTTCCACTTATTATCATTTGTTAATTCTTTATCTCCTCTGTGTCATTACTAAATTCTTCAGGGTGATGTTTTGTTTATTTCATGGTTGATGGTGCAGTCCTAGGGAAATTCGCCAAGGATAGGAGATTGCTTGGTATGCCGATGGAGAAATTATTGTCAGAAACGGACATAATCCAACAATAGCATACACATGGTAAATTATGCTTACTAAAATTGATTACTAAAGTAGTTGAACCTATTAGTTAATTATCGTTGGGTATTTAATCTAGATTTCTACGAGTACCTGAGTCGGCTGCATTAATTTCAAGCATAGTTAAAAACACTATTATATATTTGCTTGAGGGAAGTCACTAGATGCCTCCAATGTGGAGAACTAAAAGCAAAGGCCTGTTCGAAGTTGACTTGGCTATGTTAATATTGTTCCATATAATTGCCAGTACAAGTAACTTTTGAAAGCTACAATTTATTGTGTTATCAAGTAGATTGTAGGTATAAAACTTTCTTAAATGTTTCATCTGACATATATTAATTAAATAGTTCTGCTGTTATTGTGAATCCTTGTTGTAACCTTGAAACTTTTCTTATGCAATTATCTTTTTTCATTGCTTCTTCTTTGCTCTACGAAACTTCAGTTTGCCTACCATATAAAGGGTTTCTTTGGTCAGTCATTCTTATGCATTATGGATGAAGGGCTCAATTTATGGTTCTTACTACAATTTTTTGATAAGTTACGTTTCAATTTGTAAAAGTTGCTTAGTATTTATGTTTTCCTTGGATTACTATAGCACCTCAATGATGTTTAACATAGAGAAGATCATGTTTATATTTTATTTTAGGTCTGAGTTCATATCTATAAGACTAATTGTTCAATTACTTTCCAAATTTCTTACTAGATCGAGTGTTTGGTCCAACAACTACAAGACATGTATATGATGTTGCGGCCCAACATGTTGTGAGTGGTGCTGTGGAAGGCATCAATGGTAAGCCCCTAGTTGTTAAAAAGAACATGAAATGCATGTAAAACTTGAAATACATGTTATATAATGCATGTGTAAACCATGTATGATGCATATGTAAATCAATCATATTAAGATCCGTATAAAACTTGAAACTAAATCTATGTATTCCACATGTAAACCATATATAAGGCATATATAATCCTATTTTCTCAAAAAAAAAAAAAAAAACTATTCAAAAAACAATATATCTTTTTCTTCTAAAATATGTATATGTATATACATGATACTGAGGTAGAAAAGAAAAAACATGTGAATATAATGCATATGCAAACTATTTCATAATTCATTATCTTTTTCTTCTGATATATGATGCTTATGTTCTTTGATCTAATACGTCTGTCTATACCAGATCATAAATAAGAAAAAGTGATGATGAGACAGAGAAATGTTAGAGAAGTCTAATCCAGATTTGCTAAGAAAAAGGCTATCAATGAGTCTCTACAACCATGCACGATCAATGAGGGAGAGAAATGAAGAAACTGATGATTGGCTCCCTCCATATGATGAATAGGATATTTAGCTTTGTTTAAATTAGGTAGCAACTTATACTAGGATTACAATCCACATCTTTGAACTATTGTCATGGATATTTAACAATGTACATTTTCAAGTTTAGAATAGTTCGTTATGGATGTTCTCATTACCGTTTTTGCGTGAAATCGACATAATTGCATCAAAAATTATGAGAAACAATTAAAGTGCATAAAAAAATAAAAATGAATTGCAAAACAGTAAAAGAAATAAAATTAACACGTGTATATGTGGAGAATTTCGATATCTTAAAACATTTAAATCAAAGTACAATAGTATTCAAGAAAAAAAAATCAAATAATATAACTTCAACTATCAAATATAAATTATTTGTAATGCACATGTAAAGCCCATGCAAATCAGAAAAAATACTAATATTTTCACAAATATAATCGATGTGTAAAGTGAATGAAAATCGTATGTAAATTGGAATCTGAGTAACGTCTTTCAGTTTGAGAAACATGACTCACAATCATGTGCATCAAAAAAATTGTGAGAAACAACTAAAGTCCCTCGGAAAATAAAGATGAATTATAAAGCAATAAAAGAAAACAAAAGGGGGTAATTTACAAAACTAATTGAACTTTTTATTCAAAAGAATGATAGCTAACTTTAATTTATTACATAAATAATAAAAACAACAAAACTATTATCACCAAGTATCCACTCAAGTTTCATATTTACAAAAATGACATGTCCATACATATGCTTTACATACGCTTTACATATGATTTACATATTTTTTACATCGTATATACAAATGCTTTACATTTGATTTGCATATTATTCCGAACTGGTTAAACAGATGTAAAAACATCTTATTACGCATTCATTTATATATGCATTACATATCCATTACATAACTAATATTTCCAAAAACTAGTTTGATAATATAAACAAATTTATAAATCCATTACATATGATATACATATACAATACATCCCTTACACACTTACAAATTCAATTCTAATTCGAGAAAGAAGATGAAAAATCCATTACACATATTACATAACCAATACATCGTCATTACATATACTATACATGTCATTCTCACAATAGAAACATTTTATCGAACACCTTGTGTGCATCCTTTTGAACATCATTATCTTCATGACCATTAAATCTCAAAACAATAAAAAGGAGAAAAATCAAGCAAAAAAAAGTCAAACTCGATTGACAAATCGGAATCGAAACATAAGTCGAAATCAAAGTCGAAAAATAACCGAATAAAACAAAAATTGAGGCCCAAATTTCACCGGAAAAAAACGGAAAGAAGAAGAAGATTGTTATTGCACTCTCCATCAGTATACACAGAAAGTGACAATTTCATTTCATCAATTACTCAATGCATTAAGTTTCAGCTATCTATTAAGATCAAAAATTATTTTCCTAGTCTTTAAGATGGACAGAATTTGGCAGCATCAAATAATAATCAATACATACTACATACACAAATGCCTATCAATAGCATTATAGTGGCAAAGGGGACATCGAAAAAGTGAGGGCTTCAACACAAAATCAATTCTCATATATACAAGAGTCCTAAAATATTGGCAAAGAATTCAATCAAGTAAAATCAATAGACTGTGATTTTGAACTGATATATCATTTCTTTGGCGAAGCTCAGATAATAAACATATAGAAACTCCTAATCATCAAAATAGCTAAATCAAAACAGAATGCTCACCGCAATATCATAGATAATCAGTTGTTCAGTCTTGCGACTTTTCGAGTTGGAACGAAAATTCAGATTCAAATTAGCATCAGATCTGACAACGACGCAACCTGCTTTCCTTTATAAATAAATAAATTCAGATTCAAATTCGTATCAAATCCATCAAATTGAGGCCGAAATCTCGTCGGAAAAGAAGTGGCGTTATCAGGAGAGAGAAGCTGAAAACGGTTTGCGTGAAAGAAAAAGAGACAGATAGAGGATGAAAGTGAGGAGACGTGTATTATACAGGTTGTTAATTTTATAAATAACAATTTAAAGATGTTATTTGTGTAAATAAGTTGGTTAGTGAATAATTTATGTAAATAATTTGGAAGCATGTATATTCTCTTAATTTTTCGGTTTGTTTTTCTCCCCTAACCTAACCATAATACTAAAAAGAAGCCCTGAATAAGCCGCTCTGTGAAGAAGCAATGGCGGAAGGAGACCAAGAGCAAGAGCAGGTCGTAAATCCATGGGAGGTCTCCGCCAAAGACGGCGGAAAGATCGATTACGACAAACTCATCGACAAGTTCGGTTGCCAGAGGCTCGACCAGCCGCTCATCGACCGCGCCCACCGCCTCACCGGCCGCCCTCCGCACGTCTTTCTCCGCCGCGGCGTCTTCTTTGCGCATAGGGATTTCAACGAGATTTTGGATGCCTATGAAAAAGGGAACAAGTTCTATCTCTACACCGGCAGAGGACCGTCCTCCGAGTCTCTGCATTTGGGCCATCTTATCCCTTTTATGTTCACCAAGTAAATTTCCAGCCAGTAATTGGATGATTTTGTTATTCTTGATTGTTTCGCGCCCTGATTTTACTGCTGGATTGCAGGTACTTGCAGGAGGTGTTTAAGGTTCCGCTTGTTATACAGCTCACTGATGATGAGAAGTGTATGTGGAAGAATCTCTCTGTGGAGGAGAGTAAGAGGCTGGCCCGTGAAAATGCTAGAGACATTATTGCTTGTGGTTTTGACGTCACTAGAACTTTCATCTTCCAGGATTTTGAGTATGTTGGAGGGTAAGTAACTGAGCTAGCATCAGTGTGATACTGATGAAATGATACATCTTTTTTACGCATTTTATTTGCGTCCTTACTATTAGTATTTCTAGTTCAAGCTTTGTGCAATATAAAAGTAATGATAAACACCCAATTTCAGCTTTTGATGATTATGTCAGCTCTAATTATTTAGCATTGAGCTTTCTTCAGTCAATTCTTGATTTTGGGATTCCAAGTGATTATTAGAATTTAATTTATCAGAGGAAATTGCAATCTGGAAAACATCTCCTTTTAGTTTACAGAATATAATTTTTGTCAGCTTTTCCATGGGGCACTTTCTTCGGGAATGTGTCAAATGCCATTTGGTGGTTTGTTGAACGTATAATACAGTGGTTCTGGTTTAAACAACAATGTTTTACATATTTTAATCGTGGTGGGATGAGATATGTCCTGCTGTTCTTTTTTCTGATGTTCAAGTCACGTTAACTAAATTTATTCTTTCCTGCTTAGGGAGAACTTGTGGTTGATGTTCACTATATTGCTCGTGGTTGTTTCTATTTGCTTTTATAAATTGTATGTGCATTCCATCATACTTGTTACTACTTGCTAAACTATGTGTGATGTTGCTCTATCAAGATGTGAAAATGCTATTTAATTAGTTTCCTTCCAGTTGTAGCTGTTTTTTTTAGCAATGTGTTGCATGTACTAATGGATGGTAATTTCGATCTAATGTCTATCCTTGTTTCTGTGACTTTTTTTCTTTTCTATTTCTAAAGTGGGTTTTTAATTATTTGTCACACAAATTGTGCAATCCTTGTATTGTTGTGCTATATATGTGTTGCCATCATTTGAAAAAAATCATAGGTACTGCTGTTTCTTTTTGAAAATTTCACTGTGTACTTTTCTGTTTAAATTTTTTGGTATCTATTAAGCATCTGTAAATTATTTTTGCAGTTCCTTTTATGAAAACATGGTGAAGATTCAAAAGTGTGTCACATATAATAAGGTAGTTTTTTCTCCGTTATTTTTCTTTACCACATACACATACACACCTGTCAATAAGCACTTTCAGAAAATTGTTGAGTTCCTCTTCTTTGGGAATATGGTTTCCTAAACCATGCTAAAGTTTTGCTGATACGCACAGGTTGTAGGTATTTTTGGTTTTAGTGGTGAAGATCACATTGGCAAAGTGAGCTTTCCATCAGTGCAGGTTTGTTTCTTCTCCAAACTGGTCCTAAATTTTGTCGACGGTGGCTGCTGGGTTAGGAATATTTTGTTGTTGTACCAAATCTTTTCATGACATTTGTTAACTGACACTTTCTTATTCTCCTGAATAAATGTTGCCCTTGGTTTACCTGCCAGTTTTCTTTTAGTCTTGAGCCTATAAAAGAACTTGTTTGACTCTCATATGCCTTCTGTTGATAGCATATGCCTCTTAAACGCAACTGACGCAAGTAGAAACTTGAATCACTTATTACTCAAACACCTAGCTTAAAAGATGAGACAGCCACTTCCATTTAGGGTGAATACTTTGTGCTATGTTCATCATTGAACATTTTTCTGAAATGTGTGGAGATTCCAATGCAGGTCTGTCTTGAACGGATGAAAATTAACTTTGAGAATTCCCGGAAACATACTTTAGAAAGGATAAAATGGGAGACCAATTACATGTTATCTTGACTTTATTAGCATCCCGATGATGATTGGCTTGATTTTTGAGCACAGGATCTAAAATGCTTCTTGTTGTCTGATGCAGGCAGCTCCATCTTTTCCCAGTTCATTCCCACATCTTTTCTCGGAGAAGAATAACCTCCGTTGCTTAATTCCATGTGCGATTGACCAGGTAGATGCACTTTTAGGTTTATCTTCTTGAACAAGTGACTTTTTATGCAGTATGTCGTAGAGAATGTAACTGCTTTACCTTTTGTTTGCTTATAGTTGATTGACTTTGGTTTCTTTTAGTGGCTTAGCTTGGCACTTCTATGAACTCTTTCATACTTGTCGTTTTGCTTGATAATTTTCTGCTCGTAAAATATCTATGTTATATGAGGACATTCTATTGACAAAAAAAAAATCTCCTTTTTATGTTTTTTTATCCGGAGAATTTTTCTTAGCATCAATCTCCTCTATGAAAATTACACTGAGCACTTAAGATTGGATTGTAAGAGTAGAGGGACATGCAGAGAATATTTCAATGAGCGAACCTATTTTGAGAGATGTGTGTTTACTTGAGATTGATGAGCATTTGACATTGAATAAGAGCTTAATGGCATTAGATGATCCATGCAATTGTTCCCAACTAACACGTGATTAAGGCTTGGTTGTCATTCTGATTGTGGTCTACCAAGACTTTATCATGTCAATGAATATGTAACAACTTTATTTGGAGCATACTTAGTTTTGATCACCTATTGGGTATGCCGTTGGTAGTTTGCAGTCGAAACTACATTGCCTTTCTTCCTTCTTTCAAGCTGAATTATCTTAAAAATTAAATCGAACTCTATCCTTGTGTAATCTATTATATTTGTCTTTGCTTTGTTATTTTTCAGGACCCATATTTCAGAATGACACGAGATGTTGCTCCTCGAATAGGATATCATAAACCCGCATTGATCGAATCCACATTCTTTCCTGCACTACAGGTAGCGTACTGTGCATGTATAGAAGAACTGGTTATATAGTGTACTGTGTGTGTATTGCATCTACTAGTGCATTTTGGTTTATTTTTGCTGTGGTCTAGATAAAAAAAGATAGATAGCGGAACTTGGAAATACCATTTACTCTGTTGTATTTCGCACTAATTCCATGGGAATGTTGGATAGGAAAATACATATATGGATACCATCTGAGTAGTATCTGGTATTCTCATGAATTTATCTGTTAGTTTTATTGTTTCAAGCTGGAGGTTTAGGTTGCATCTTTTTTTTTTATCAAAAATTGTAGAAAAGATATCCTTGCGAGTAAGAAGAGGAGTGAAGAAGAAAAAAGCACAAGTGTTTGCGCAGCTCATACATGAAAGATAAACACGTGCTTTGAAGTCACAGGACGGATGAAATGATTTAGCTTTATCTTCATGCCACTACTACAGTCAAGCAAAAGTATAATTTGCATGAGTGTTTTGATGTTTGCTGTTGTCTAATTTTCTAGTTTGTATGTGTTTTGTGATTACAGAAACATTGTTCCCTTTGTGGCTTCTGTTGTGCTTATTTTCCGTCATAATATGACTTATATTTTGTTCTTCCCCATTACTATCCTGATCATTTCAATTTTCAATGCTGGTACACTGTACATGCAGGGAGAGACGGGAAAAATGTCAGCGAGTGATCCTAACTCAGCAATATATGTGACGGACTCGGCAAAGGAAATCAAGAACAAGGTATTGCTGGAAGGAAGACAGACATAATTTTCTCTGTAGTCCATGTACATAGCACGTCTGAAGTAATATTTATAGCTCCATTGTTAATCTAGTTCTGTATATTTTGTTGACTCCGCTGCTGGGTTGGTCCAGCCATATTGCAGCCATGGCTAGTTAATTTTCCTTCAGTTGAGTTTGATATGATATCCTGGAGTAAAAGGAAGCTGTAAGGTGAAAATCAGTCGGTTGGTTTGGTTCAAACAAAATCAAGCATGGGGCCAGCAGTACTTAAACTATCAAGAGGAATATGGCCGGAAACCCAAAACTATGGAGCTAGGGACCTGCTGGCATGGCAAGCAATGATTTTCTGTTGGGTCGTACTTGCCGTTACTCGTGTGAACAAATAGACGGGATTCACATGAAGTGATCCCTAAAGGATTGGCTAACAAATAAAATATATAGTTCTGTAGCTTTTCATTAGTATGGTCAGACTGAGCAAAATGCTTGGCTAAGTCAACCTGTTAAATTGCACATTTGTTAGGTGTTTATAAATTATTAGGATATACATTCTTATCTTACTAACATTAAGTTGTTTTGATTGCTACAGATAAACAAATATGCTTTCTCTGGGGGACAAGATTCTTTAGAGAAGCACAGAAAATATGGAGCAAATCTTGAGGTAGGACTGCTTATTTCACTTGTCAATGCCATCATCAGTTGTCTAGCAGCTTTGTATATAACACGACATGACTAAATAACTCTGCACTGTAATTGTAATCATGAATTGTTATTGCTATTTGTTATATATCATTAGATGCTAGGGAATTGATTAGTGCATCACTCTTAATTTTTATGAAAGAAAGAAATGCATTTCCTTGTTATTTTTTCAGAAGTTGGAGTCAATTGTACTTTGTTATTGATATGTTACTGCCACTTTCTTCGTTTTGAGTTTTCCACAAATGTTTGGCCCCTCATGGCTCATTCAATGATATTTTGTTGAATAATACTCATTTGGTCGTCCTTCAGGTAGATATACCAATCAAATATTTGAACTTCTTCCTGGATGATGATGTCGAGCTTGAGCACATAAAAAAGGTATAGTTCTGTTCTCTCCATCCCTAAATAATTTTGGTCTAACACTTTATGTTATATAGGAATATGCTGCGGGGCGCATGTTAACAGGAGAGGTGAAGAAGCGGCTTGCAGAGGTGTTGACTGAAATAGTGGAAAGACATCGTTTGGCACGCTCTGCTGTAACTGATCAAGTAAGCTACTTACTTTCATGCCCTCGTTAAATTAGTCGGATGAACAGTCCTCTAAGGTGGCAGATGCAGAATATTAAGATGTTTCTGAAGTTCCATTGAACGATATTGGCTAAACTCGAATTTGTGTGCTTCCTTTTCTTCAGATGGTGGATGCATTCATGGCTGTGAGATCTCTCCCTAACATGTTCGATTAAGCAATTTCCAGGTATTATTGACCTGAGCTTAGCTTTCCGGCCATGAGTTGTTGCTGCTTTGTGTTTTTTTGGCAGTGATAGATAATTACATTGATTTGACAAGTAATGTGAACAGATAGAATCTTAAGTTAATGTCCCAAAATACAGTGATTTTTATTCACAATGGAACAATGTGGATCAGTTTCGAATTGGGTTATATGATTTGATTTATGATCAAATAGGATCATTGTAGCCTGTTGAATTCCTCAGCTGGTATCGAGAACATTCAGTTTGGTTTTTCTATTTTAGCCTAGAAGTTAATTTCTACAGATTTTTGTTTTGTTACGCAACAAGTTTAATATGAAGGCTGATGGGATTAAGTCTTGAACTTGAAATGCGTATATGAAAAGCTATCCTTCTCTTTCACTAAACTGATCCATCTATAACCTCTAATATAATAGGCCTCATTGAGCACACATGTACATATACTGTATGATATTACTAGACAACCCCATCAAGAAAATGTTGTTACTGAAATAATCTAAAGTAACCGAGAGGTGGATAAAGTAGCTCTGAAACACGTTTAAGAACAGTCCAACTGTTGATGATATTGTAAATTAAGAGGGTCATTGAAATTTAATGGTAAAATACATACTTGACATGTTAAACCTGACATGATTTTTTAGATGTCATCCTGAACTTGCAAAAGTCACCAAAAGCTTCTTGATTTTTTAGATGTCATTCTGAACTTGCAAAAGTCACCAAAAGCTTCTTGAACTTGATAAAAAGGTTAACTTCAGCATCTTAAAGTTGGTAAAATGTGAAACTCAACCCCAATACAGATAAATTTATTGATTTAAAGATTTGAATTTTCTAATTTTTCATTGTTTAATAAAAGATGACATGTAAATTTAATTTATCTTAAGTTAAAAAACTTGATGGTAGATTGGAACATTTTAAATTATAAAAGTAATGTCATAATTTGCCTTTAATTAAGAGCACATGATTATTTTAGACGTTACTTTTATTATTTTGATATATTGAATAATATAAAAAATTTAGATCTTAACGTCAAAACGCAATGTTGAGGACCGAGTAAATATAAAATTAAAATTTTTACAAATAAAAAATAATATAACAAAAACAAAAAGAAGAGGTGTTAAATGGCTAATGTCCTATTCTAGTTGAGATCATCAATTGAGGGCGCATAGTTTTAAAAAGTGGTGAGTTTGAAACTGACGTGATAACCGACGTGGCTTTCGGTGAATTTTCCGGCACGTTTAAATTTTTCCGGCGACCAAAATTCCGGTGAAAAAA
>CAOJBJ010777380.1:0-14948 GCA_948291685.1 Euphorbia celastroides
TGATGTACGTGGCACAAAATAACAAAGGAACCTAAAACGTAAAATAAGCTCGATATAGAGAACCGAGACATTGTTTAAGACAAATATGAAGCGAAACAAGAACACAGATGCCAAAACGACAAAGAGAAATCGCCAGAGATGATATAATTTGGGAGCATCTGATAGCAAAGGCCTTACCAATTACAAGGCCAATGCCTGAGATAGCTCCACATTCATATTGGCAATGTACAGCACTGAAAACACTACAAGAAAAAGTGCATCAGAGACTCTAATTTGTTGCCTCGGAATTGTACACCTGTAATCAAAGAAACCGACAATAACTGTAGCAATCCAAAACTCCATCTGTAGACTGAAAATACAATTCTTTCCGTGGCGATTCAGTCATGAATGATTCAATATTGCCATTTAGGGTAAAATCATAAGCAACGAAGGAACACATATCCATTATGGAACATAAGAGAAGCTGATAGTGTGAACAGAAACCGTGTTGAAAACCAAATGTGAAGAGCATAGTAGACAAGCAGAGGAACAAAAGCCGAGAAGCGAAAGATGATAAAATTGTGGGAGCCTATAAATGCATCGGCCTTACCAATTACAAAGCCCATGCTGGAATATAGCACCCGAATTCATATTGGCAACGTACAGCACTGAAAACACTACAGGGTAAAGTGTATCAGAGACTCTAATTTGTTGCCTCAGTCACATTTGAACACCAGTACAAGGCTTAGATTATGGAAAGTGCACCATATAAGAGTCTAAGGATTTCTGAATAATAATATTTTAAACATAATCCTAATTTCAGTGAAGGATTAGAATGTAGATGGGAGTTTCTGTTTCTAAATACTCATGCCTCATAGTGAAGTTAGACAATTTGAGCACCCGCAAAAAAACAAATGCAAACAACACATAGCTAACCAATCAAGATAACAGTCTTTTTCTCAACTTTTCCCTACCACGATTTCTCAAATACAAATAGCAAGGAAAAACGATGTAACAGTCAGTTCCCTTCATCATTTCTGGTATTCACTTCAAGTGAACTCTTAACCATAAAGTATCCTCAGAAAATTTTGAACTTCCATAAGTGTTCATCTGTTCCCTCCATAATTTCTGAGACTTACTTTTTTTTAATGGCAGATCAAAGGAAAAGAATAAAAAAGAAAGCAAAAAACGTGGCCCTCTTAAGAACTTTAAGCACATCAAACAGTGGTGTAACTGTCCCGTCAAAAAGTTAATTTCAAATAGGGAGGATTATATAAGCACTAGCCAAGCATCTATAAACAAAAAGAAAAGTGTCCAACTAAACAAATATAGCAATGCACTTCAGCAATTCAAATAGCTCAGTTATATTCAATAGTTCCACAAAATAATTGCTTGCTTCACACCAACAAAAGATCCACATCAGGTATTTCAAGTAACTATAACATGAAGGGTCTCCATAAAAATTATTTGAACAAATAGCATATTTTTCTTCATCCAATATGCAAAGGAAACGATACATCATCGTATCTACACCAAAAAAAAAACCTCCTAGCTTTGCAAGCATGTACGCAAACAAATCACACAAGAATAGCAGCCAAGCATAGTACAAGTTCACAATCACAGCAAACAATGCATAACCTGGTAAAAGGCGCTTGACTATTAATGCAACAAACTGGCACTAATCCAACGGTTCTACAGTTCTAGATCAATTGAGCAATGTCCACCTAATGTTGACACGCCCTTACATACACAGACATACAAGAATTGGATAATAATATTGCACATAGCTCTCTATCATAAAGTCTTGCAAATATGAACATATCCCAAATGAAAAGTAAACAAAAAATAAGCTACTACCACCTATTACAACGCAAAAAAATCATCCTTACTGATCACAGGATGAACAAGATACCAACTACAGCTACAATGAACCCACCTCTTCTTCCATTCTGCCCTTGAATAACAAGATAACAAGATCATCAATTTAAGAATCAGAATAGAACTTCTACAGCCAACCCATGAGATATCATGACACAAAAGATACCATTTCCATTTCATTTTTTCACAAGGTCAGCAAAAAAATTTGAACAAAGTAAACAAGAAGAGCAAGCAATCGATTCAATATATTACACTACAACGTAAGAAGAACAATTAGAGCGGAAAACTTCTGGTTCATCATGTTTAGAGCTTCACAGGCTCATAACAGCTAGGGAAAAATATATAAAGATATATTTCTTTAAATTTGAAATAGACCTCAAAATTTTCACTTGTAATCATAATTCGGCACTGGCGGAGCATCAAAACTCTCCAAAACCTCTGTCTTACTTCCGCTGCTCTCAGCCTGTTCCTTCTTCCCTCCACCGAACCAACCACCGAACCACGAACCAGAGTCCGATCCACTGGTAGACGCAGGCTCCTGAAAGGTCGAGTTCTGGTTCGGCATCTGGCCGGGAAATCCGGCTGGAAATCCAGGCCCGCCGGCCATAGCAGGAACAGAATCATCGATCATAATCGGCATACTCTGCTGCGCACTCATAACCTTATTCAACATAATTCCAGCTCCTTCAATCAACGCCAGAAGAATCCCGCCGAAGGCAGCAGAACGAGCAGACGCACCTAAACCCTGCCGCATCGAGAGGAATCCACCGGTAGCGGCGCCGGCGAAGATCGAATTCCACGGATCCTCTTTCTGGCGGACGTACACCATCGTGCAATCGAAGGCGGAGAAAAGCCCTCCCCAAACGGCGAAGCTTCCGCCGACGCGCGGCGCGTTCATCCGCACGGCCTGAGTGCCGCCGATCAGCCGAGCGCCGATGGGAGAGTTGTACGTGCCTTTAATGAAATGGAAGGCGGCTCCGCCAACGGCTCCCATGCCAAAAGCGCCGCCGATGTCGTCAAGAATACGGTCAGGACACGGCTCGCGGGAGGTTTCCGGCGTTCCCATCGGCAAATTTTAGGTTTCCGGCGGGGAGAAAGAGAGGGTTTCTTGGGGGAGAAATTGAAGGAGTGATCTAGGTTTTAGCTTCAATATGCGTGCAAAAGGGTTTAAAAGAGGAATGGAATTCCCGAAATCACCCTTGTGGCGGTGGCGCTAACAAGGAAGAGAATTGGGCTTTTTTATTTGGGCTCAAAGCCCATCAGGCCCAATAACAGTACATGATATTAGATTCAAAACAGGAACGGGGCAAGTTTCCGCTGTCAGCTGAAATCAATGGAGACTTTCTGCTGATTATGGAATGAGATAAGATCATTGCTTTCATCTTCTGCTTTATTTAGTTGCAAATTTATACTCTTTTCTTTGTTATTTGTTAATTTCGGTTTCAATTTCATCTCTTAGCTGCATATTTTGTACCTTTTGATTCACTAAATGTACTCCAATTTAGCTAAATCGCATGCCTTACCCTTTGTTTTTAGGGTTCCTTCAAAACCCGGGAATCCCCAATTTTTCCCATTAGGGTTTCACCTTAAACCTCTGTTGAACTCTAAATGTCTCCACTCTGATGCATTCCATGTCGAATTTGCTTACAAAACCCGAAAAGCATCCGCTTTAGTTCATTTTAAATCCAGGGAAATAGGTAACACTGCTAGAGATGAAAGGATAGTAAATGGTTTCAGGCTTAGGAATGGATTAAGAGCAAGAGGTTTTTCTACTTCATATTCGAACCGAGCTAGAGAGGGGAATTTCGATGGAAAATCGCTTCCGTGGTTAGATTCTCGCAAGGTTAAAGAACCGAAACGAAGGGGTAATGTCATTGTTGGCTCTTTATGGGAGGAATCAGCTAGAAGGTTAGATAAAGGGGAAGTTGAAACTGCTTCTTCATTTCAGGAAAAGCCTACAGAAAAGTCAGAAATTGGGAGAGATTTGAAAAGTGCCCGGTCTTTTCGCAAGGGTACAAAGGGAACTTTATCCCCCCAGAAAAGCTATTACACATCGAGAAACCGAGAAAGCAGAAATGGGAGGGTAGGTATAGTGAGGGAAAGAGACTATGATAATGGGGGCATTGTTGAAGAGGTAGGAGAAAGAGAAGAGGAATTAGATGCTCCCGATGATCCCCGATGGGATAAGATCAAAAACCGGGTTGGAGGAATGGCAAATATGAGAGGCAACCGGTTTGAAAAACCCGAATCGCAGAGATGGAACAGGCAGGAGAATTGGGGGAGAAAGACATTCAGAGAGGCCACCGAATCAACTGTACCCAAGATAGTAGGCGAAGGAGTTTATGGAGTAGCCCCGGTTTTAGCCGCCCTATCAGCCAACCGAAGAGAATTCTACGCCCTTTATGTTCAAGAAGGGCTCGATTTGAGCAGCAACAACAAGAAAAAGGACAAAAAAGGGTTCGAAAAGGCGCTAAAAATGGCTGAAAAAATCGGGTTAACTATAAAGGAAACCTCAAAACACGATCTCAACATGGTTGTCGATAACCGCCCCCATCAAGGGCTAGTTCTTGACGCTTCGCCCTTAGAAATGGTGAAAACGATGGAGTTGAATCCCGTTACAGAGGACGATAAAAATACCCTCTGGGTGGCGTTAGACGAAGTAACCGACCCCCAAAACTTGGGGGCCATAATTAGATCGGCCTACTTTTTCGGGGCCTCGGGAGTTGTTCTATGTGCCAAAAACTCAGCCCCGTTGAGCGGAGTTGTGAGCAAAGCAAGTGCGGGGGCCCTCGAGCTAATGGAGCTACGGTACTGCAAAAACATGATGCAGTTTTTGGTTTCATCAGCTGAAAACGGGTGGCGAGTGGTTGGAGGTTCGGTTTCTAAAAGAGCCGTCCCTTTGAGGGAAGTGCCACCCGGCGAACCGACGGTTCTTGTTTTGGGTAGTGAAGGGACCGGATTGAGGCCATTGGTGGAGAGATCATGTAGTCAGTTAGTTATGATTCCGGGAAATATTCCAGTGGATGTAACGGTTAAGGAAAGTAGTGATTTGGAATCTGAAGAAATGAGTGTCGAGAAATCGAAGGAAGATTTTCGATCGTTTATGGCTGTTGAGAGTTTGAATGTTAGCGTTGCAGCTGGTGTTCTTCTCCACCATTTCATCGGTAGCAGATCAGAGTGAATTCTAAGCTGCAATTACTCATTTTTTTCCCTTATGTTACACATTTTGTTGCCTTTTTGCTCTCATTTTCCCTCATTATTGATACTTTTTGAAGCAGAAAATTTTCCCTTTGGTGGCTTACACATCTGAAGTTTGTTATAATTTGGCGCGGTTCGGTTTGCAGAATGAAACAGAATAAGGCGGAATAGGATAGACGTTTTTTCAAAAAAATTCCAATTTCGTGACTCGTTTGTTTACATACTGAAAACTTAAAAACCGTGCAACCGAAATTAGTCAGACAAAAATATGGCAAAAACCTCAAATAAATAAAAAGTCTATTTTTACACATATCCCAAAAACAAAACAGTATTTTCCTTTCCACCGAAAGTTACAAGGAATAGAATAAAGTAACAAACAAAGAATCAACTCAAGCTGTAATCCAGTCTCTTTTTCACATTTCTTCTCATTCCAACTCTATCAAATCCCCTCCCAAGAACACCCGAGAAAACCCGAAAAATGGGTTGTTTCAAGCCAAAAACCTCTTCAGAACCCACATTCAATCCAAACCCGAGCCTCAAAAACCCGCAACACCAACTCCTCCTCCAAATCCCGGCCTGCAAAGTTCATCTAATGGAAGCCGGGGAATCACTAGAACTCGCCAATGGCGATTTCACCATATCTCGGGTCCTTGAAGAAGACGTTTCTCTTGCAACTATCATCAAAGTCGGAGACACTAACAATGAGGTCCAATGGCCATTGACCAAAGACAAGCCAGTGGTCAAGATCAATGGATCGAACTATCTCTTCACATTGCCTATGAAATATGGCGAGCCGTTGAGCTACGGGGTGAGTTTTTCTGAGCAGTTTCGTGGCGATTTGGGGCCGTTGGATTCGTTTTTGGTGGAGAATTCGTGTTTTTCGGGTTTTGTTGCAGGCTTGGGCAAGGGTGGTAGTGTTGAGTGGAGAGAGTTTGCTCCAAATGTGGAGGATTATAAGAGTTTTGTTGCTAAGGCTATTGCTGGAGGAACTGGTCACATTGTTAAGGGGATTTTTAAGTGTAGTAATGCTTATACTAATCAGGTTTGTTTTCTTTGCTTAATATTGGTTTGATTTTAGTAATTATGTTAACTTGTTAGTACAACTAAGCATTATTTGAAATATCTAGTCGAATTTATATCCAAGTCGACTCGAGTACCACTTAAATGTGAACAATTTACACTGATATTTTGAATGAGCGTTATCTACTCGCTGTTGAATATAATATCAAAGGCTCATATTTTAAGTATTTGTTTGGTTGATATGATTTTTCTTGAACATTAAAGTTGCGTTTTATAGATTAAGGGTTTGGCATAAAAAATCTATTACCCTGAATTTTTAAAAGTTTCTCTCAGCTACCTGAAGTTAGTATTTTTGTATCTTTCAACCCCTTGAATGTCATGTGTTAGTTTCTTGTTAAGGAGAGAAGAATGACATATTTGAAGAGTCAAATTAATAAAAAACCGGACACATAGTATTTAGAGGGTTGAGAAATAAAAAAATGTCAGCTTTAAAGTTGAGAGAAACTTTTGAAAATTCAAGGGGCAGTAGACTTTTAATGCCAATTTAAGGAGTATTTATCCTAAATTAAACATAATAACATCTTATTTTTATGAATTTAAACCAAATCTTACGATATTTGAAATTCAATCCTCATTTATATATATAGTAGTATATATTTGCACACATTTCTAAGTCAGAAAATTGGAAAATCAGGTCCAAAAAGGAGGAGAAATGATGCTAAGCAGCACAACCAAAGAGAAGGGAAACAAAAACAGAACCAATAGCTCCTCAAAACACAGCAACAACAAAGTCAACAGAAGCATAAAACGGTATCCTAAGTACAATTAACCAGTTTCATGTGTTCCAAGATAATGGGAACGTGTCTTTTTTAAGTCAAACAAGTTGTAACAATCAATGTCTCTTTTGTAGAGTGAGAAAGCTGTCAATGATGACAGAGAAATTGAGCAAAACAATGCTTAATGGAGTTGGAATTGCTTCGGGTTCGGTAATGGCTCCAGTGGTTAAATCCCGAGCCGGCAAGAAGTTGTTGTCTATGGTCCCTGGAGAGGTCCTTCTGGCCTCTTTTGATGCTGTTAGTAAGTATAATTTCCCAACTTTTGAACCCGATTTTTCGTTTCGGGCTTAAGCTGTCACGGATTTGCTCTGTAATAAAGATATAAAACTGTGAATTTCAGATAAGATATTAGATGCAGCTGAAGTTGCTGAGAAAAGGGCTTTTTCTGCTACCTCAAAGGCTACTACAAGAATGGTTTCTAATAGGTAATGATTTATCTATCTGAAGTACTTGACGCTGCCTTATAATAGAAAAAAAAAAAACTAAAAATACAAGAGAAAAAACCTTTCTCTATTTGTTGAGAAAAGTTACATTTAAATGTATAGAGTCGACAATCTATTCTAATACACATATTAGTTTACAACCCGAACTTATGACCTATTAGTAACATAGTTAACTCTACTGTAAATTTGATGCCTTCCATAACATAATCAAGAATGTCCTCTAAAAACCCTTTATAATCTCTCTTAAGTATTTCATGATGTCCAATCAAAATGACTAGAATAAAATTTTATAGAAAATATCTTTTTGCCGGATTGTTAAAAAAAGTTACCCTAATATGTCAAACGTCAACAAACTATCCTGATGCATATATGAGCTTACACCTCGAACTCATGATCTATTATGACACAGAGTTGACTCTATTGCTTTAACACCTTCTATATCTTGATAAAGAATGCTCTTTCGAAACCCTTTTGTGAATTTAATAAATACGCATTAAAGTGACTTAAATTTTTGAAAATGTTTTTGTGGTGTAAATAGGTTTGGAGAAAGTGCAGGAGAGGCAACAGAGGATGCATTAGCTACAGCAGGGCATTGTGTTTGTGCTGCTTGGAACATATTCAAGATCCGAAAAGCTATTAATCCTGCTTCTTCTGTCTCTGCTGGAATGCTCCGAAATTCTCACCGAAGCTAAACCAAAGAAACAACAATGGCTTAGCTTTGGGATCAATTTGTTGTTTGTTCGGATTTTCAGCCTTCAGTTTTAAAAATGTGCCTACTTATGGATGAGTTTGTCTAGTTTTTAAGTTTCGGATGGTTGCATGCAAAATCACATTTTGTGAATCTCAAAGTAATCATTAGCTTGTACTGTAGATTTTTCGATATGTGATTACCTCTTATTTGATTTAAAGGCAATATTCTTCACTAGAAAAAGTAATCATTCTACTGTTATCTTTTTACCATGTTATGCTTTGTAGCAGAACAAATGTTATATTCCTTCAGTAACAACGAGTTTATTATGCAATATTGTTAATGATAAGCAGCTTGATATCACTTGCCCTGTGAACATGTTAAAATGTTCACCATCATAGTCAAATGTGCGATTCAAGTCATTCTTTTAGTCAAGATCCGATAGATCATATGGACAACAAAAGAAAAACACAACTCATATTAACAAATTTTCTCACATGAACTTTCGTTGGCCATATTGCTTTATAGAAGTGATCTTATTTTACGCTAATGGTATAGTTCAGAAAGTTGAGGGACTGCAGATGAAATTTTCCCAACGACATGCCGTTCGCTCCACTGATTTTCTTCTCCCCGGTTAAAACCTAATTTCTCTTCCCAATCAAAGCCAAATTTCACCTTCGCAACGGCCATGGATTCCGACGGCAAAATCAGCATATACAGAGCGGCGAGAACCATAAAACGAAGAGACAACACTCTCTACAACGCATTGAGATCCATTTACGAAGATTCGATTTTCGTCGGAGAGATCTCTCAGCTATGGCCGGAGCTTCCTCTTCTCGCCAACCTCCGCTGCGGCCTCTGGTATTCCCCCAAATTCTACGCCACCTGTTACTTCAAATCCACCGATGGCCATACGAATAATTGGTCCTTCAATACCTCTCGCCTCAATCTCCATGTCGCTGAGCTCGCTGGTACGTATTTCTCTTTGATTTTGATGATTATTGTGTGAACTTGTTTAATTGGGAAAATTCAATGGTATTCAGTAAATAGAGTAATCCAACAGTATCTCATATTAACAAATCTTAGCCTTTACTTCACTCCTTGCTAATAGTTTCTTTACTTTGAAAACACCTTGTGGAATATGTTATAAAGGGTATGTTCAAAAACTATAAAAGTACTACGAGTAAAGTAGGAATGTGGTAAGCTTGCCTCTTCCGTTTTGTTCTGTCAATTTTTGAAGTAGATGAAAAATGGAGATTCTCTTGACTTTTCTCCAGTAACTCAACCGTAGCAACTTTAGAGAAAAGAGAGCTAAAATATAGCTATGGCCATGTGCAATAGTTACTAAAAACTCTAATGTAAACTTTATTTTTACATCATTTACTCTATTTATAGAGTTACTACAATAAAGAAATGTATATGATACTCTGTAGAGAATTTCTATTTTTAAAGTAGAGATATAGAGTATTAGTCTATTTAGAGAGGACCATTGGACTTGCTTCAAGAGTAGAGTTTTTTTACAGTAATGATTGGACATGCATGATTGATTTGTTTGGTTGTTTGATTGGTAGGACAGAAGGGAGGGTGCCTTATTGTTGACTCTACTCGGAAGGGGAAGCGATTTCCTGATAGTATGTCAAAAACAATACCGATTTGGGCTTGTGTCTTGAACCGCACCATTGTTAACTATAGGAAGAAATTAAGTGATCAGGAAATGACAATGCTGGAGGTGAGTGCTAGTAATTTCTGTTTCAAACTATTGCAATTTGGAAAAGCCTGTGATAGAAGTTTTCAACACAATGCTTGATACAAAAATCGGAGCTATGGTTCGCATTGTAGACCAGACCAAAGAGATCAAAATGGCCAGACCGAGCAAATTTATCGGATCTTTATAAGGCAAAATGCATCTTATGCCTTCTTAACTAGATAAATTATGCAACTGGTCTCCTGATCATTTGTTGGAAACATGATCAGGAGACTAGTTGCATAATTTATCAAGTAAGGGAGGCACAAGATGCATTTTTCCTTAGAAAGAGCTGATAATTTTGCTCGGTCTGGTCTTTTTTATCACTTTATGCTTCTATGCCATTCCCTTCTCATTCTTGTTATATTGTAGATAAATTTGATGTTTATGCCTTCGTTCGGTTTTATGCATATGATGCACCTATTTTTGTTTTTAGTTAAGTTCTTCTGTTGTTGAAATCTTAAGAAAAATAGAACATGCATTATACTTTATTTACCATCTGACAGGAGACAGATGCATCTAATTGTGCTCAAACTAGAATCTCGTTCGATAATTGGGATTGTTCTTTGCATCTTCCCCTTTGGGTCCCCGATACAGAGAAATCCGCCATTGAGGAACGCTTAGAGCAATGGACTAAAGAGTTGGTTGTCAGCGGAGCCGATATATCATCTATCTCCTCAAGCTTGAAGAAACCTCTTCGGCCTCTATGGATATCACAAAAGACCGTTATTTGGTTGAATGAAGTACCGGATCACGACTCTTGGGATTTCACTCCTATAATTCTCATTTCAGCCTCTTCACAAAGTGGCATTTATCAACATCGAACTAGCTCCGAGTTTAGCTGGAATTACATACCTGGAGCTGGAGATGATGAAGAAAGTTGGGCTCGTGGGCTATCACCTTCCCTTTTCTGGAATAATGCATATGATCTGATTAGTTCTGAGCCTGGTATGTGTAATCAGAAGGTTGCTGATATTGTTGAGAAGGATCGGGTTTATAGATCTCAACGGGGAATTAATGCTCCCCAAGTGACTCGAAAGCCTTTGAAGGTGTTTGATCGGGAAAATGATTCGTCTTGTGTAGGATCTTTGCTGCCTTCAGATGTTGAGAACTGCAATTCTGTCATGGAAAATCCTGAAAATGATGGGAAGTTGTACTGTCTAGGTTCTTCTAGTCTTGCTGTTGGATCAAATGAAATAGGTATGCTGTTTTGAGTTGGGTTTTTTAAATGGTCTTGCTCTTTGTTTTTTCTGATTGTTCACTGAATTTCTCCTCTCTCAACTAACCTTTGTTTTTTGCTGTTTTGCAGCTGCAGATTTGTCGAATGTTGATTGCATTTTGAACTGTGATCAACAGTCCATCAATGTCTCTTTAGAAGAGAGTGAAGCATATTTGCATCTTCCTTTGTTGGTGCGTGTTTGGGGGTTATTACTGCTTAATAAGTCATATTTCATAAGCTTAATCTAGTTTTTGTTTTGTAGAGCTCGAAATTCGATAGATTTTCTATATTAAGCAATCTCCCTGCAGCTGTGAGGTTTGCTGAAGTGAATCTTAGAAAAGGGAAAAGACTTCTAGTTTGTTGTCAAAATGGCAAGGCCTCGAAACTCTTCTATTATTTCTTCCAAAGACACTTAGATGAGAGAGTGTTATTTGAATCACATGGCTAATATTAATTAGTGACAATCAACCAAAATGTCGTCCTAAATGTTTTAATCTTAAACTTTCCAAAGGCATAGTTTGATGATTTCTGATGTGTTTTAGTATTTTCTGTTTTTTCAGGGGAGGATATCAGTGTATGTGTTTGTCTAGCTATTTTAACATCATTATTTAATGATGAAGGTAATTTCATATAATTTTCACTTTTCTTCTCTCTTTTTGGGTCAAAGAACTCCCCAAAATGTTGTTTGGGAAGTTTGAGATTTACTATGTATGGTCTAAAATAAAAGTATGCAACCTGAAATCCATTCATTTTCCCGCAAACCAGTTATGAAATATTTGGATTTTATCGAGTAAATCCCAACTAAGTTAGTAGCATTTTCTCAGCTCGACACTTTCTTTTATGATTTATTTCGAGGACTGCTTTTTTCTCTTGGTTGTTCTCAATTGCTCAACTCATTATTCTTTCACCAGGAACTTTCGATGATGGAAAATCTTTCAGCAATGCACAAGTTACAAAGCTGGACATGAGACGACGACTTGTATTTGTATGTAAATATGCTGTAAATGCTCGACCCTCAAGAGGAAACTTGAAACAAGTGTTCGCTTTTCTTAGTGGCCAACGGTCTCTCCCTTCAACTTCTCCTTGAACTGGTGATAATTAGCAAGAATGTCAAACATTGGGAGCTTAAGAGATTATGCAAGGTTCGGTCTATCTGTTCATTTGAACATCTTACTAACCGATGGAAGGTCAAGGTCCGAGTTTTTGACATATTTTATACCAAACAAGAGAAACAATTATTGGCATTTTGTTCTACATTAACCCTGTAAGTTTCAGTTTGGTGCCAAACTATACATTAGTACTTTATAGCACTGATATTTGTGCTGTTGTATGCATACTGGGGAGAGTTTATATAATAGTACAATGCTGTTCGAGTACTGAATGAAGTTCATTTTCTGAGGCAGTTTGTCTTTTCACTTTATCCTTGTAGTGAAAATCTTCATTTAAATAGCCAGTTTGCCAAGAAAGCTATATATATAGAGGCGAGCTCGAAAAAAAAACCTTTCTCTCAAATGGCTACAGAAAACAGAGACAAAAAGAGGCAGCACAACCTGGAAACTGCACTTAATGTTATCAAACTAAGGGGCATAAACAATGAACATAAACTTGGAAGGCTTATGAAGAGAAGACGAAAAGAAATGTATTATGATATTGTTGTATTCATTTATGGGATTTTATAGGGTATATGTAAATAAAAAATGTTGTTGCTTTCAACCCATATCATCCTCCCAAACTATCAACACAACAATCCAATCTACCATATTCTAACAAATGTAGAACATGTGAAGGGAAAAATGATTAGGATCTTAGATATGAAAACGCTTTTCATTCACTAAATAAATCAGAAAGTGCATAACTTATCTGCTGTACAAATCCCGGTTCGGGATGCTAGTATAAGTGAGTACCTGACTCTAAAATTCGGTATCTAAGGACTAATGTGCAATATATATACAGTAAAAATGGTACTAATGTGTGTACAAGGTATGTTTGGGTTATTTACTTCCAAACCTTAATAGCCCCGTCTCTACTGCTCGATATAAGCAGTCTCTGGTTCAACTTCACAGACGCCAAAGAGAGGATTGAATCTCGGTGGCAGCCTGCACAATCTGTAGCAGCCGCCCCATAAACTCCCTTTGCTGTCAACTTGCTCGGTAAATTCCTTCTTTTCATCCCCTGTTGATAAATACGTCATAAATATGTCATATTACAAACCGAACAAGATGGGATAAAAAACGAAGCTCGACATTCACAGAATATGCCCTTGAAAAGAATCCGGACGATCATGAAATACCTGCACAACTTGCACTCCGAAACTCGATTTTATTTCATAATTGTCATCATTCCCAACTCCGCTTAAAGTCGGTCCACAAATACAGTAACTTCGTTCCGGCCTACAACAACAAATGACAAGACTACAATGTGAATCATCTGTCTTGAATTTCATTGACAGAGAAGTAGGATATATCTAGAAATTACAAGATTCAAACAAGGAAACATGATTCAATTATTTCCCATAATTATGGCTCTAATTTCTCTGGCAATCAATATTCTCACTAAGGCCATGTTCTTTTCAACCGATTGGAGGGGGCAGAACGGAACTGAATTGAAACTTAACTAAAACCTACTTGGAACTTAGTGAAGCTTATTGACTGGAAATTTGAAACTCAATGAAACTAAAACTTTGAAGTTTGAACTTATTTGAAATCTGTTGAACTTAATGGAAACTTAATCAAACTAAACTGATCAGAAACTTGATGAAACTGAACTGAACTGAATAAAAAATAAGTTGAAAAGAACAAGGCCTAGAGCTATACATATTTTCTATCAGATATGCAACAGAAAACAGAAAAGGGAATTCAGAACCAACCTGCAATAGTCCCACCGGCGTATCTTCAAGTCAGTGTCACCTGTCAAAAGATCACCTCCAGGCAGTGGAAGCAATGAGCGGATACCGGGAAGACGAGGCGGAGGATCCTTCAGTTCATCAACTGTATACTTGGAATTCACATTCTTCCTTATATCGGGTTTTAAATTACCCTTACTGGATGGTCTGCTTAAGGCCCATGGCTTACCAGACACGTCAGCATCACTCTCATAATTCGGAAGCCTTAGAACCTGGAAATAAAACTAGTCATAAAAAGCTACTTCTTAAAATAAGATTTGTCAAATCGAAAAATCGGAATTCGAATACTGTGAATTGCGAATCAAATTGGATCTTAAGATTTGGTTCAAGATCATAAAGTCAGGAAAATAGATCATTTAACATGTTTGTCTTAAGATATTAGCATAGTTTAGAGTTTAAACAAATTATATTAGCGAACAACTACTTGAAGTTTAAAACATAACCAAATATAATCCTAATAAAACAAATGGTTTAATTATTGTTCATATTGATCACCGTCATGTACTTCTTCCACAATTTTGCGTTCCATTCTTGATTCTTTGATTCAATTGAATCAATGTACCCCATAAATTTGAATCAACATCATGTACGATTCATATCGTGAGATTCAATACCGATTTATGTTGATTTAGATTAACCCCATAGATTTGAATCGGTCTATGGGCGGATTGAATCGAATAGTAAGATTCATATCGTAAAATGTAAGATTCCGATCCCTCTAGCCAAAATCAAAACAAAAGAAAATAGACAGTGCAATTACGCGCTGTATGTGTTGTGTGATATATAATAATGTACCTGATGGCAGCTCCCATTCTCAGCATTCCACAAAGAAACCTCATTGCCACCTGCAGCAACATACACAAGGGGTCTAGCAGTGCTAGAAACCGAACCACCACTAGCAGGTGGAACGAAAAGGCACATCTTCTCTATAGGGCAAACAACAGAGTACTGCCATGAATTCACTGGAATAAGAAACCTAAGATCCCAAAGAGTAATCACACCCCTAGAAGACCCCGAGACAAACCAATTGCCACATGGACC
>CAOJBJ010777471.1:0-11843 GCA_948291685.1 Euphorbia celastroides
GTATAGGACACTGGCTATTGGAGATGGTGGGAATGATGTCAGAATGATACAGCAAGCTGATATTGGAGTTGGCATTAGTGGTAGAGAGGGACTGCAGGCAGCAAGGGCTGCTGATTATAGTATTGGAAGTAAGTAGTATCTGTTTGTGTTTTTCCTTGAACTGTTGTCACGTCAATGCTGTACTTTCCTGGCTTTGCTAAAGATTCCTTTAAATTTGTTCCTCCACTAGGTTTCTTATAGCGTTCAATGTATGAGAGAAGCTTTAAATAATAGTCAAATGGTTAAGTTTTTTCTTACAGCAACAAGATCCAAAAAAGAGAGAAAAGAAACAGTAATACCTTCTTCTCATTGTAACTATGAAAATCAAGTCTCCTTATGTGTCTGCTTGCTTCACTTGTTTGAAAGTTTTCTTTCAGTTCTATCTGGATTTTAGCTGCCCATAATGTTTAATCCGAATTACCAACAATGACATAAGTGTGAAGCAGAGTCCTGATTAGACAAATGAGGAAGAAACTAGGAGATTGACCGTCTATTTCCCTGTAACTTACCTCAACTTATATGGAAAGTAGCAATTAATGTCCTGGAAAGCTCCACCTCTAATATCCTCTCCTAGTTTCTACAGCTCATGTTCAACTGACCTACATCCTTTACTGACTTTTTTATCTTTAACACAAAATCTTGTAACGTTAGAAGTGTGTTAAAATGCTTTTAGGCTACACCGTTTGACTGCATGGAATTTAGTATCAATATTTTCTGGAAGTCATGGAGATGAACTGTACATAAGTGATTCTGTAGAATTATGCAAATTTTATGACCCACATATTTTGTTTCTGCTCTTGTCTGTATTGCCTTCTTTCCTGTGTGACATAGAAGTTTCAAGATCTATCGAACTTTTATTTGGAAAGGAAAAGAATACGTAGGCATTGTCGAATATATGTTTCTTAGTCACTTACTCGTTAAGTGACCTGTTGATGGCCTACATGAAACATGTTTTGGTGAAAATTTACATATGAACTTAAAGATGACTCTTTTATGATTCTACAGCTGGAGTTGTAATTTTATAATTCTTTCTCTATCCAATGCCAATTTAATAATACTTTCTTCGGTTTGACAGTCACATGATCCTTCCTCTTCAAACAAAATTCGTGTTTCATCTTTTGACATCTTTTGTTTGATGTGCAGAATTTAGGTTTCTGACAAGATTGATACTAGTCCACGGACGATATTCTTACAACCGAACAGCATTTCTATCTCAATATTCTTTCTACAAATCCCTATTGATATGTTTCATCCAGATTTTGTGAGTAAACTCAAATGACGCTCCCTTTCTCTTGGTTTTTAATATTGTTGTGCAGTAAATAGTCATTTTGATCTCTGTTTCCTCTTACTAAAACCAGTGTGCATTCAGTTTTTCATTCATTTCAGGTGTATCTGGCACTAGTCTTTTCAATTCAGTTAGTTTGATGGCTTACAATGTTTTCTACACAAGCATTCCTGTCCTAGTTAGCACTCTTGACAAGGATTTAAATGAAAGGACAGTGATGCAGCATCCTCAAATTTTATTTTATTGCCAAGCTGGAAGGTATGCTTTCTTTTTTGGAATTATTTATAGCAATTTTCTCCCAGTTCTGTAGGTATTAGATTCAGAAATTTTCACTAGCACCACTGTGTCTCATGTGAATTATACAATGTTATATGTGGCAGATTGTATATTGTGTTGCTGTTTTCTGTTGTAGTTAGCCTGACTGTAGGGTTAAAATTCAAGTTTAGGCACAATGGTAGGGATCTATATCATAAATTTTGTTAGGTTTGCAGTATTAGTTTTCCGCTTTTCTAGATTTGCCTATAAATATCTTTCTCTAATAAACGTTACATTAATTTCATCTCCTCTACTCCCTGGTTACGTTTTGGTTTGTATGTCAGATTAAAAATTCATTTTTGTACAGGCTTCTGAATCCCAGCACATTTGCAGGATGGTTTGGGCGATCTCTATTTCATGTAAGTACCAGTTTTTCATGTTTGGATTTGTTGAAGTTGTGTGTATTATAGGTAATTATTTGTTTTATTGAAGTTCAGAGAAATATGTTCAAATCTGGAATTAAACTAAAATAATGATTGAACTTTAGCATTATACGGTAGAGACATGCTATGAAAAATAGAGTAACTTGAACTTGATGTGATATGTTGGTACAGTTCGATGATGAGTCGCTTTCTTTTCACATTTGTATTATTTCAGAAGATGATTTAGAATTGGATATTACTTGATTATTTTATTAATGCTAATAACATGTCGGACTTGTTGAATAATGGGACGTATCCTATCATACCTTGGAGGCATTTATCTTCCGATTTCAAGTTCTAGTAAGATGATATGTTATGGTGAAATAAGTGTATCAAGGAATGGGTCGATCAGTAAACTTGGCTTCTTTTAGTGTTCAAAATCCCCTCTGATACTGCTTACAAATAGGGTATATATAGACTTGGGGGGTATAGGCCTAGTGTGCTTTTTAATGGGCTTCAAGGTGGGCTTTCCATGGGTTTAAAACTGTCTTTGGTAAAGTAATTACCTGTTATATGAATTATGAATGGTCCATTGCTTATCATTGTTTATGTCGATACTCGTATTTTCGTGAGTTTATGCTTGTATTTGCATGGGTTCGAAGTAATGTGATCATGTTATACTTTTCCTGGTGGTCTTTGGTATCAACAAAGTTCATCTCATGTATATTTACTTGGTACGTATTTTTTTAATTATTTATATCATCGTTTTGTGATGCTTTCAGGCAATTGTAGTATTTGTGATCAGTATAAATGCTTATGCCTATGAAAAAAGCGAAATGGAGGAGGTTGCAATGGTGGCACTCTCTGGATGTATATGGCTGCAGGCTTTTGTTGTAGCGTTAGAGACCAAGTAAGCTCCCAATTTACTCAAGTACTTTAGAGTCATTAGCTAAAAAAAGTTTAATGATACGATATGAATGAAGTTCTAGTTATAGGCCTCTACAGGTGTTAAATGCACAAATTGTACCGGTACTTCAAAGATAGTTTCACCAGAACCATATAACATCTATTTGTGCCAAAAATATAATCACAGAACCTGGCCAACTCCTGATAAATACTGATATTATACTCACAAAACTTTCATGATAACAACGTTGAAGTGCTTTTTGTGATATCTACTTTTAATAGCTGTAGGGAAAGTCGGCAATCTGTCATTAAATTGGCTAGACTTAATCCAAACTTGTTTTTGTCGTTTCTTTTGAAACTTAGCCTTGATGAAACTATGTTCTAATTGTTAGACGAATGTGACTTTTAACTCTTGAATTGACTGGATTCTCTTTAATAAGATTAATGAAAAATGAAGTCTTTTTAGTTCAGAATTGAACAAAAATTTGACTGCCTCGACTCGTGGTAATCTTGTGCAGCTCTTATACAATATTCCAACATCTCGCCATATGGGGGAACCTGATTGGTTTCTACATCATCAACTTGATTGTCAGTACCATCCCAGCCTCGGGGATGTACACTATAATGTTCCGGCTATGTGAACAACCGTCTTACTGGATAACTATGTTTGTAAGTATTTCCAAAACGCTCTGTTACATTATTCACATGTTATATGGCGACTCTTATGAGCAACCTATCATATAGGCATAATGCATCAGTAGCTTCCTATATGCTTGTTCCAAAATACCTACTGCCCTCCTGAACTTTAAAAGGGCCCTCCTATCTCTCTCAACTGTCAAAAAGTGCATAGATTTTGAATTCCACGTGTCAGCTTTTGGCTTGTTTTGACTTTTAAAATTGGCCAAATACATTTGGACTCCCTGAACTTGTCCCGAATTACCACTCGCCCCCCTAAACTGGCAAAAAAGTATCGCTTTACCCCTTCAACTTATAAAAATGCATCATTTTGCCCCTAGACGCCACGTTGACTTATGATTGGCTTGAATTTAAAAGATGTCATCCAATCAGAAGTTAACATGCAGAATACCAAGGTTTAAAGGTTCGTTTTACACAAGTTGAAGGGGGCAAGAGAAACATTTGAAAGTTGAGGAGGGCGAGAGGCAATTCGGGGACGTATGTATTTGGCCTTCAAAATTTAAAATTTCCTCTCTCCAATAGGGAGCGACATGTGGCTTTCTAATGCACTTTTTAAAGTTCGGGGGCAGTTTGGAACAAATTCAGAAATTATTGATGTATTTAGCCAATTATATTCTGCAACTGACTACTTTACTTTTTTTTTTCAGCTGATAGTAGGAGCAGGAATGGGGCCAATACTAGCCATAAAGTACTTCCGCTACACATACACTCCAAGCAAAATCAACATCCTCCAGCAAGCCGAACGGGTAGGAGGGCCGATACTGACTCTAGGCAACATCGAGCCACAGCCCCGGTCAATTGACAAAGAAGTTGCACCATTGTCAATAATCACTCAGCCAAAGAACCGGACCTCATTTTATGAGCCTCTGTTATCTGACTCCCCCAACACAAGAAGATCACTCGGGGCCGGAACTCCTTTTGACTTCTTCCAACCGCAGTCCAGGCTGTCATTCTCTAGCTACTCGAGAAACTGTAAGGACAACTAACTTCGTTCTTTTACTTATTAATTAGTATACGAATTGTATAGCTCGTGATAGTTTTTCGATCATAAGATTATATGTTTTAGTACCAGCGTTGGATCATACACCATTTGTGCACTCTGTTTCCATAATGGAAATCCAAATCCAATTTTTGCTAAGTAGTGGCCATTTAGTTTAGTTTCTGTTATATTTTTGGCACGAATAATGGAAAATCTGTTGAATGACACATTTTCGTCCAAGTTGAATACAGATGCCACTCTTGTTCCCAAGGTTCTAGAAATGTTTTAGTGATGGCTTTTTTTTTTCCAAGAGGATATGTATACACATATGGAAATTTGTTGTCACATGCTTTCTGTATATATTTTTTAATAAAGTACGGGAGAGTATATTTGTTTGGAATGATGGTCAGAGGGTTTCTAAAAGCAACGTTTGAAGCTTTTCTTTTGGGATTCGATCCTTTTGGAAATCGTATTACAGAGCCAAATGTGATTGAAGTATGGGAACTTTCTCAGGATAAATTTAAGAAATTGAGGTCGAATTGATGTAGGTAAAGTATTTCAAATTGAATTATTGAGACAAGTATTAACAAGAATACGTTGGTACTCTGTCTCACATATAATGCAAGACTGTATTTTTCTTAAAATATAATTTGATCTCTTAGATTTTTGGCTTATCTCAAATTTATCCTTGGTTTCTTAGGATGGGCAAAGCATAAGTTGCCACCTTTTAACCCACTATTTTACAGAGAAAAACAAAAAACGAAAAACGTGCAAAACTTGATAGGAATGAGATTGCTGAATGCCATTGTGTTTCATGTTTGTAATATAGACTAGTGGTAATAATACAGATCAAATGAGCAACGGGTCTGTAATATAGACATCAAATGAATATTAAAACGACTATGAAATGGAAGATAACAATATTGTCTTTTTTTTTTTTAAGAATGGGTATGATATGAAATTGTTCTCTCTCAAGTGTCTCAAAATTTTTCTTATAAATTATTGTCCAAATAGAAAAATTTTGCTTTGGTCAATACAACTTGGCTTTTAATACCAATTAAGTTCTTGTTCTCTTGAATTTAAAATATGGAATATAAGTTCAGTTCAGCACTAATAAGTATAATTCAATTCAGTTTAACTCCAATAAGTTCAGTTCAACTCCAATAAGTTCAGTTCAGTTCCAATAAGTTCCAACAAACTTATTTAACAACTAATAATTAGTTTCAATAATAATAATAATAATAATAATAATAATAATAATAATAATAATAATTAATACAAATTAATACAAAATTTAATGAAAATAAGTAAAAAAAGGTTCATAAATACATTCAGTTATTATTTATCTAAATTTCAAAAACTTTATGGTTAAAAAAATAAGTTCATGGCCTAACTTTTTAAATAATTTTTATTAAAGTTACTTGTTAATTAATTAATTAGTAAAACATATAGAAATTAAATCTTAACAATATTCAAAATTGGTCTTTTTCAAAATTAATTTACCATTGATTATATATAATAATTTAGTAAGAAATAAAAGAAATGTAAATAAGTATTATTTTGGATTACTAATTATTTTAGTAATTATATATTATTATAGTTATTATTATATTGTTATCTTATATTTTTGTATTTTTTAATAATAATGTTACATAATATAAATAATGATCACATGAATTTGTTAATTATTTACACTTTTTTTATTAGTTAATATAAATAATTGTTATTATAAGTTTAATTAATTTATTTATAATTTTGTATATTATATATTTTTTATAAAGTTATATTACATATTTGTATTACTTAAGTTCTATTAAGTTCTAATAAGTTCAGTTCAGCTTTAATAAGTTCAGTTCAATTTAGTTCAACTTTAATAAGTTCAATTCAGTTTTAATAAGTTCAGTTCAGTTTCCTTCAGCTTTAATAAGTTCTATTAAGTTTCAATAAGTTTAGTTCAATTCATCTCTAAAAAGTTCAAGATAACAGGTCCTAATTAAGACCAGTTCCAAGGAAAACTTGAACAACGATTCAAAAAAATCCTAAACCGGACCTAAGAATAAGGAAACTAAAACTAGGTGCCGACATTACATACCTAAAACAAAGGTACAATGAATCACACAACATTATGGACCAAATGCAAATTAATAATGGCAATAAATTAGGGAGCCCCAAAACCGTAGAAAAGGTGGCAAGAGAGTAGGGGACCCTAAAAATGGCCTAAAAAGGGGCCATTAGAGCATGGGGTGCTCCCCCTATACCACACCATTTCTTGTCAATCCAACACCTCAACATTACTCTCCTTTCCCCACCTAAATAACTACAATCATTTTCATACAATTCCTCTCTTGCCCTACAATCCTACCTGTCTTTCCCGTTAGTATTCCTCCTAGGAAACCATTCATTTTCCTACACTTTGCTCTTCTTCTGCATGTGCACCCATCTTTAATTGACACAACAATCCTTTTGAGGGTTGATTGCGGTATAACTCGTTTGTCCATTTTGTCTCAGTGGGATATATGTTGTCTATCAAGTCTGTGTAATGTAATTCATTACCTTTTTTGATCTTTTTAATACATTATATGATACAAATAGTGGTGGAGTCAGATTGACGAAACTGGTGAAACACAATACATAAAGTATTAGCAAGGTAGACTCTGTGTAATGCAATGCATTACCTTTTTCTTATCTCTTCACCACGTTATATTATATAAACAGTGGCAGAGTTAGATTGATGAAACTGGTGAAACACAACACATAAAGTGTTAGAAACAAAAAGTTCTTAGGGTGAGAGTCACTAGCGGAAGGCTTTACCTAGGAGTTTATTGGTGTCTAATGGGTATGGGCCCCATGATTCTCCTCTCTATCTCCCTCATTGCACACACTAACCAAAAGAGCTAAATTGTGTAACATTTTGACAAAAAAAAGTGTATTGATCGTATAAGAGCCAAATGAATAACATTTATGCCACATAATCTATACCAAAATACTTAAAATGATGTTTTTCGTCATTTGTTTTTCTTCTATTTCTAAGAGAAGAGAGTCGCTTACTGAATTTGGAATTTCAAAATTTGTTTGTGATGTAATTGTGAAGCTAGTTTTTATTTTTTTTTATTTTTTTTTAAGAATTTATTGTTATTAAATGAAGCAAGTTATTTGAATTAGAAAGTTTAGATTAGTCTAAGCCAACTAAACAAATATCTGCTTAGGTTGCAAACGGGGCGGGGATTACCCGAACTCGATGGGTACCCGCCCGATGGGGATGGGGAATCCCCGTTAAGAATCCCCGTGGGTATGGGGATGAGGAATTTTTCATCCCCGAAACGTTAATGGGGATGAGAATGGAAAATGCATTACCCGCTCCGAAAAATCCCCGAACCCGAACCCGATAACTCCCGTTGGGGAATCCCTGAAATATTTCTAAAATTTATGATACTATACATATATTATTAAGTAATATCCTTATGTATTAAATTTTATAAGTTATAACTGCACTTTGTAAAGTCTATATATAACGTGTTTTTAACTAAGTTACTATCTTCGAAGTTATCTTTAGCGTTATAAAAGCTCTTATGTTATATGTATGTTAAGGCATTAAATCAATTTAGTATTGAATTAGTATAACCGTTAGTTTAATATAATACTATGTTTTTATAGGTATTTGAGTGAATTTTGAGTATATAATTTTGAAAAAAAATACCTTATGAATTCTTAATAGAGTAATGGGGAATACTCGATTGGGGAATGAGAAAAATTTTTTTACCCGAAACCTTATTGGGATGGGGATGAGGATGGGGAAAATTTTTAACCCGAAACCATAATGGAGATGGGGATGAGAAATGTAATACCCGATCTGATAAGACCCGATAACCTGAAACCTTAATGGGAATGAAGATGAGATTACCAATAATATTAATTTGCTACTATGTGCTTCGTTACTCCACATTCACATGGTTGGATTAATAATGACCTTTTTGACCTCATTATTTTACTTGCCCATTCAATTTACGTGCTGTACATATCTATTTCAAAAAAGAAAAAAACCCATTAATGATAATACGCAAAATTAATATTCAAAGGACAAAACCCAACAAATTGCATAGCGAAAAAAATCAGATGGCTAGTTTATATACAAATATAACTGTGTAATGTTAATCTTTTGTCAAACTAAATTGTTTTGTATCTTGTTAATCTTACATGGAAACAATTAGATTGGTTTTTTTGTTACTGCATTTATGATAAGGAAATACATATTTATTAAATTTTGTGCTGTTATTGCACTGCTAATTTGCTGGACGATTCCTAACTATGGGTGATAAGGGCAACGGTCTGGACCCCCAAAAAGAAGGAATCCATATTTTATTAGTTTTATGTTATTATTTATATATATTTCTATTTAGTCAAAACAAAAATAAAAAATTAATAAATATAACAACATAACATTACCCCCATATAGTGAAATTTTTCAATACATGAAATTAAAAAATAATAATTCATATTTATTACCCCCTCCGTTTTTTGGCGTTTTAACAAATTTTCCTTGTTTTTTTTATCTTTTAGGGTATATATTTACTTATTTCTTTCAATTTTACCGATAGTATTTATTGCTCTATTAATTATACATCATTTATTTATATTCATTTTATTAGATAGGCTTTCACATTAATTAAAGGTAAATGAGTAAACTTATATCCCTAATTAATGTTTCTTAATTTTAAAAACAATCTCTAAAAGGTCACTTAAAAAAACAGAGGGAGTAATATATTTCTCTCTCATTTAAATAAACGTAAAACAAACATGATTGATAATAGTTTTTCTTCATTTTCTTAAGAATTTATAGAATTTCAATGTAGTTGAACTTTTTTTAATTGTATTGTAAATTTTGTTGATAACTTTGTTTAATGAGTTGAAATCAAAACTCGAAGTGATTTTAGTTTTGTTAAATATCATTGACCAATAGCTTCCTATTTGAGAACAAGCTTAAAAACCAGACTTCTATCTATGGCTAGCTTCTTATTAGGAGGGGTGACTATTTTCTTTAATTTTTTTCGATTTTATTTTCTTATTCTTTCAATCCGTCTTAGTTCAAATTCCATTGTCTCATTTTCATTCCAAGGCAAGTATAGGATAAGGAGTCGGCTAGAATCGAGTAAAAGGATACTTATTTGTCAAAAGAAGATTTATTAAAAATATTTTTTAAGTCATCAATATCACCAGAAATGTCAAATGAGGTTTGTATTTTATGTATTGAACAACTATCATTAATGATTTTTCTTGCCGGAGCACTCACAAATATTGTTATACGCAATAACTTTAATGCTTAACTTTTTAATCAATAATATTTTCTATTTCATAATAATGAATTTGATGTTTTCGCTTGATTTGTTATTACACGTTATGATATATTTAATTTCTTATTTTATTAAGATATATTTAATTTCTTATTTTATTAAGAGAACCCGGTCTTTATTTCGCCCATAGACGATCGCTGCTAATTTGTCCCCAAGAGAGTTGATTTTCAGAAAAGTATACATTAATGTTGTAATTCATATCTTTTGTATTTTTCCCACCAACATCTGAAAATTTTAATGAATCATTTTTCGCACAAGTACTGACTTGTCTGATTATATATGTGCAGCATGTAAAAAATGCGTGTAATTGGTTTGAGAGGTAATAGGTTTGATATTTCTTTTTGAGCCGAAATTGTAGAACTCATATTTAAACAAAGATTAATTCAAGTCCAATATTAAGTGAAAAAACAGATCAAAATTAAAATTACATTCAATGAAAGAAAATACATATATATAATGATTGACTAAAGTACATAAAAGATCCTCTTCTTCAAGAGAAATTTCACGAAGTAAAAAAATCCACAACTTAATTATCTACCTAAAACAAGAGCAATAATCCAAAATAATTTACACCAAATCCCAATGTATATAGTCATATATATACGGCTGGTGCTAAAATTGCTTTATGTACTTAACTCATCAACCGTTAATTTCATCATCATCTACATCAAGAGCTCATTAACCCATCCAAGATCAGGACCAAATGAAGCTAATCCTCCCCTATTAATCTCTTCTTTCCCACTAATTTCTTTCTCCAATTCACCAAATAAATCTCTCTTATTTCCGTTAAAAAAAGTTTTTGGAGTTGAATTGTAATTGGGTGAAAGATTCATAAGGTTATTGGTCAGCTGATCGGCGCCGTTGAAAGATGTATTACAATCAATCCAAGGGTGAGTAATATTATTAGCTGGGATTGGCGACGAAACAGCTAATCCGTCGCTAAAATAGCTACTACTAGCAGAAGCAGTTATTGGCGACGATTTAGATCCTTCTAAACCGTCGCTAAAATAGCTTCTAACAGCAGAACTAGATATTGGCGACGGTGTACTTACTGCTGAGCCGTCCCTATAACTCATTGCTTCAAGTGAATTAATAAGCTCGTTAAGCACATCTTTGCGGCTAAAGACACCGGACCTCAGCTTGCTCAGCCGCGAAAACCCACCAACGCCGCCGCGATTCACCGGAGACACCGGCGGCGATGGAGACAACGGCGGTGAGTACAACATATTCGCCGCCAATATCGAAGTAGGAGAAGAAATCATAGAACAACAGCAATGGCCATGATTACACTGTGCAGAAGCCGCCGCCACTGCCGGCGGTGAACTCTCCGGCAAGAGGCGGAGCTGGCGAGGGGTATGAGCAAAGAAGCAAACTTTCCTCTTACAATTCCTCCCATCTTTACAAGCCTCAGTTCTATAGCGAGAAGGATGAAGCCAACACTCAAACACTCCATGAGCAAACTCACAATTATCTCCGCGGCTGCAACCGCCGCGCCGGAACTCCGGGCACGCCGTGCCGGAGTAGTGAAACTTCCTCGGGTCTCTCCGGCGAGCCTTTTCCCCGGGATGAGCAAAAGGGCAGTCGGCCCAATCGTGGCTCCGGCTTCGAGTACATCGCCGGATTTTGGATTCATACATCCGAAAATGATCGGAAGAATACGGGTCCAAATCGGAATCCAAATCCTGCTCTAAACCGCCGACGCCGGAGAAATTCTCGCCGGAATCATTGCAAGGCAAGAATTTGAGGAGATTTGGTTCATAAGAAGGCATATCAAGGGGAAGTGATTTTTTAGCGACGGATTGAAAGAGCTTGTTTTCATCGCAAAAGATGGTGGACATTATCAAATTTAGGACAAAATGGGGGATGAGATTGAAGAGGAGAAGATGAAGAAGGAAGAAAAGGGTAGAGAGAGA
>CAOJBJ010777557.1:0-10251 GCA_948291685.1 Euphorbia celastroides
TTTAAATATTTTGGTGCATTAAATTATCAAAAATTTAGGTATCAAAATAGTATTATCTCGGTGAAAATATTGATAGCAATGGAAATAATTATTGGATGACATTTTTTTGCACAAAATGTATTGCTAGTGAGGCCGGAATAAAAGCCCAATAAAGTTATATTACAGCCTTATAATTTAGCCCATCAATATAGACCCATTAATCTCAATATATGCTGTAGATGAAATTGAGTACCAGATCCAAGTTAAAAAGCACGGAGGCCAAGCATGGTCCGACTTATCCTGAATTAAGGTTAAGTCGGACCACGCTAGAGCCTAAATAAATTTGGCTCGAGCATCTTAGAAAAGCCAAAATACTAGGTTTGACTGTAAAATCTTGGAAAGTTTAAAAATTAAATAAACTATACTAATGGTTCAATCGTGGTTAGTTACATACTATTATCAAGGTATTGATGTAACATTTATGTTTTAAATACTTCTGCGAGCGACACAGGAAATAAAATGTTCATAAAAACTTAACAAAAAATGGATTTTGACTATTTGTAATGAGATTAGAAAGAAATGTGAATTAGGAATCTGGTCTATCGGTATGTATTACAGTATATGTAAAGTTACTAATGTGTAAAATAAATTTTATACATTATCTTAATAAAAAAATTTGTAAAGGTGCAGTGTGGTTGATAACACATGATGAGTATGTGAATTAAAAATTAAATATAAATAATACTAAACATAAACATGTGGTGGGAGGTGAGAAGGCTTAACTATGACTGAGTTCGAATGATAAATGTATCTCGACCTGAACATCGATAAATATTAAAAAAAATATTATCGGAAGATAGACTATGACTCTATGAGCAACCAAATACTAGAAACCGAATTTCACTATAGAGATTTAAAGGTTTTTACATAATTATGATTTAAAATTCTCGTTTCAACTGCATTTCAATTTTGAATGTAATATATAATAGCTCGGACATGTAACAAGAAGGCATAAACAACTCTTGTTCGCAAGCAATACAGTATGTTAAGATATCCTAAAATAATACGGTTAAGTGGAGTGGAGTACTAAATTATGTTATTTAGTGAGTAATGACAACTTAAACAAAAACGTTTTACATTAAAAACTCAATTGAGTGGATTAATTAATCGTTAAAATCGTATGAATCCAACTTATCTCTAGTTTGTTCGAGTTGAGAGTGGACACGAGAAAAGCCTAATACAATAGTCAACATTTTATTTTCACAATAAAGTTAGATGCGTACACTTTGAACTTTAAAAATGTCTAATAAATGTTTTAAATTTTGAAACCAGGTACCAATGATATCGATTTGAGATGCTTTTTCCTCTGCCCGTGAACATAATCATGTCATTATAATTGACGAATAGCTTTATTTAATGCTAATTTGCCGACTTTGGGAACATTAATAAATTGTCCAACTTACATTAGTTTATGATATTAATTAGCCATTTAAATTGACTTGTACACTTTTGAAAAATATTTTGCTTCTGTATCAATTTTTCTTGTTTCCCCGCCCCTTTTTCCTTCACAGATAAACTCTTAAATTCATGTTATCTTTCACTTTTAAAACCTGAATTGAATTAAATATTTAATGGATCTAAACTAAATTTAATTTAACTTAACTTTACTGAACTTAATTTTTTATATTACTTTTTCAATTAAAATTAATGGACATGACCTAAACTAAACTGAACTAAATTTAACTGGACCTTAACTGAATTGAACTGAACTAAACTAAACTGAATCAAATTAAAGATGAAGAGAACATGACCTAAATAATGAGCTAAAATTTATGTACTTTTTAAATTACTCTTAGAGAATAAATGCTAGGATCAACTTAATTTCGTCCTTTTTGTAGGATCCATTTCTTATTTCACAGTATTTTTTTTAGTAATAAAGGGATATTTTACTTAAATTATTGATTATAGAGCTTAAGTACACAACTCCGTATTTATTGAATTTCCAAACAAAGTATGGTGTTCACTAAAATAAGTCTAGTGGTTATAAAACTCTTTTTTGTCTTCAGTATTACAATTATTTTGACTTTTATATTATTGGACGACTGATGCAAAATTTTGTTCAAAAAGTTAAGTTGGAAATCAATCATCTCATTACACAGCTTAAGAAAAACATTTCTGCCATTACTCTCGGAAAAATTCACCAAATTACCTTGGTAACTTTATAAAGAATGTGTGAATATTAGACCTGGTAAAAAAACCATAAAAAGCTTATTTATAATCTATTAAAATTTTTTAAATCATTGAATTTTGAGTTTAAAATAATTAAAACAAATTTCTACTTTGTCCCTAATGTAATTGCAACCATAAACCTCTAAAATCACAAATATTAATGAATTCATGAGAATCCAACTCTAATTGATTCATATAAAGAGTCAAAATTTGCAATATAAGTTAAAAATTATTGTACACTGAAAAAAACAGCAGCCTAAAGAACATACGAGAGAATCCTTTTCCTCAAAATTAATGGGAAAAATAGAAATTCTTGATAACAGTATTTGACTTTTAAGCAATTGACTTATTACAAAATCCGTACTCGTACCTTTTCTCAATGGTCTCATCTACAACTTTATTAGTCACTTTAAATTTCTATGGAAATATATTTTTCTTTTCACTATAATATTATAGTCAAATTATTCCATGTTAAATTATAAATTATCGTAAGCTTTGGCCAAAGATTTCTCTGGAATAGGCTGCTTCGGTCTTAATTTTCCTCTCTGTCACCATTTTGTCGTTTTCACGTTCATTTCCTTATTTTACTTTTATTTTCTTGCAACTTGCATTAAATTGTATATATCTTCTAATCAATAAATTATTGAAAAATGAATCATATTAATATTTAATTATAGTTGACATGTTAATGTTAACAAAGCACTCAATCAATTTTCCCATCTAAGATGGGTTCGGAATACCTTTGGTTATTATAAAAAAAAACACTCAATCAATTTCACAAGCTTGTTCAAACCTACCTGTTTTTTGTCGTCATCAATCGTAATTTATCAAATTAACGTTTAAATATAATAAGAAATATTTAGTTTTGAGAAATTAGGCATAAATGTTAGGTACTCAACCTAATAAACCATAATTTCGTTCAGAAGCTTTTTTGGGTCCATTCATGTGGTATTTGCCACCTGGGATCTTTTACAATTTTTTTTCATATTCTCGACATAAACAAATTATTGCCAAGGCTTCCATATATTTAGAAAAAAATATAGTATAGTACTGGCGATTAATATTTTTATTCAAAATCTAGTTACAAACATAGTTTATAGATAAAAAGAAGTTTCTATAAATGCGTTACCTAAACACAAAAGAATAATCATGCAATAGAAAATCTCACATGACAAATACATATAGACAAAAATAATAAGTAAATTATGTTCAATGTTACGCCTAAACACAAACTAATTAATAATCCAATCACAAATAAGAAAACTAGGCAACGTTGGGAAGTGCCACGTGGCAAACACAAATAGCTTGACAAATCTTTTTCTTGTTTTTTTTATAGACTACATATTTATAATGTCCAAACGGTGAACTAATAAGAATTTCATTCGCAAACTATATTATTATTGTATTTTATTTTACATAATTTATTAAATGACCCAACCACTCCTACTATCATACCATAAAAAAGTCAAACCTGCACAAAGTCAAACCTTCTACTGTTCCATTGAAACCCCAATTTACACCTCCAAGATTCGATCTTTCCCATTTCTTCTTCCTGAAAATCTCCTCCTTTTGCTTCCCTTTTAACAATGAAGAAGCCAAAATCACTAATTACACTCTCAATTCATCTTCTTCTTCAATCAATTCTCCTTTTCCCCCCAATTTCAGCTCTCGATTTCATCTTCAATGGCTTCAATTCCACCTCCAATTCCTCCTCCAACCTCCTCCTCTTCGGCAACGCCGACATTGAATCCCGAGTTCTCTCTCTCACCAACCAAACATCAATGGCAATCGGCCGAGCTTTGTACCCAGTCAAAATCCCCACAAAACCCCCAAATTCCTCCACTGTTTTCCCCTTTTCCACCTCCTTCATCTTCGCCATGGCGCCATACAAAAACGTCCTCCCCGGCCACGGCTTCGTCTTCCTCTTTGCTCCGTTCGCCGGAATCAACGGCTCCACCGCCTCTCAAAATCTCGGCCTCTTCAATCGAACAAACGACGGCGATTCGAACAATCACGTTTTCGGAATCGAATTCGATTGCTTCTCAAATCAGGAATTCAACGATATGAACGCTAATCACGTCGGCGTCGATGTCAATTCTCTCACATCGAGATTTGCAGCAGACGCCGGGTACTGGCCGGAGAATTCCAATTCCGGCGAGAAATTCAAGGAATTGCAGCTGAACTCCGGCGAGAATTACCAAGTTTGGATTGATTATAACAATTCCTTAGTGAACATAACTATGGCTCCTGCCGGCGAGAAAAGACCTCGCCGGCCGTTGTTGAATGTTTCAATCGATCTTTCAAATGTACTTGAAGAAGAGATGTACGTTGGATTTACAGCGTCAACGGGGAGATTGGTTCAGAGCCACAAGATCTTAGCTTGGAGTTTCAGCAATTCGAATTTTTCGTTTAGCGAGAGGATAATCTCAACTGGGTTGCCTTCATTCGTGCTGCCAAAGCCTTCATTTGTGAAATCCAAAGGGTTTATTGCAGGAATCACAGTTGGGGTTTTCTTTGTTATCGTTGTTTCGGGTTTGGTTTCTCTGTTTTTGATCAGGAGAAAACAGAGGAAAGCGAGGGAAAGAGCGGAAATGGAGGATTGGGAACTGGAGTATTGGCCCCATAGGATTCAATACCAGGAAATCGAAGCTGCAACGAAGGGATTTAGTGAAGAAACTGTGATCGGAATTGGGGGAAATGGGAAGGTTTATAAAGGGAATTTACAGGGGACAACAGTTGCAGTGAAGAGAATTTCCCACGAAAACGACGGGATGCGAGAGTTTTTGGCTGAAATCGCGAGCCTCGGGAGGTTAAAGCACCGGAATTTGGTGGGGTTAAGAGGTTGGTGTAAACGAGAAAAGGGGGTTTTCATGTTGGTTTATGGTTACATGGAGAATGGAAGCTTAGACAAGAAGATATTCGACTGCGAAATTGATGAAATGTTGGACTACAAATCAAGGATCCGGATTTTAAAAGATGTAGCTTTAGGGGTGTTGTATTTGCACGAGGGGTGGGAATCTAGGGTTCTTCACCGGGACATAAAATCGAGCAATGTGTTGCTTGATAAGGATATGAATGGTAGGTTGGGTGATTTCGGGTTGGCCCGGATCCATAGCCATGGCCAAGTGGCGAGCACCACTAGAGTGGTTGGGACCATTGGTTACATGGCGCCCGAGTTGGTTCGAACCGGTCGGGCCTCGGCCCAGACCGATGTGTTCGGGTTTGGGGTTTTGGTTTTGGAAGTGATGTGCGGGAGGAGGCCCGTAGAAGAGGGGAAAGAGCCGTTGGTGGAGATGGTGTTGAAAGCGGTGATGGAAGAGAATGCAGACAAGGTGTTCGATGAAAGGCTTAAAAGAAAAGGGGATTTTGATGATGAGGAAATCGAGAGGGTTTTGCAATTAGGGCTATTGTGTACTTATCCTGACCCGAATTCAAGGCCCACAATGAGGCAAGTTGTGAAGATTTTGGAGGGGAAAAAGGAGGTTGATGAGATTGATCAAAGTGAAGAGATTGATGCTTACTTGCTTGAAGGGATAAAATCTAGGGATTTGTGGCTGGATTATTCGAATAAATTTAGTTCTTCGTCTCACCCGACATTTGATTTGTTTAGGCAGACTCAATCGTCTTCTTCAAATGTGTCGCATAATTGGACAAATTCTGTAACTTTTGAGGGTAGGTGATCCCGCCATTTTTGCATCTCTTGGTATCAATGAGCAACATTTACACAATGTTGATGGGGCTATGAATTTGGCAGATTTTCGAAGTCAGTCTACGAAGTTGTGGATGCGGGAGATTTTGGCACAAATGAGATCGAAGACCACGTAAATTTAAAGTTGATCATGGAGTTGGGTTTTATTTTAAATTTTTTGAATTTGTTGATTCAAATCATAGAAGAGCATACGGTTTGGTTGAAGATTTGTTCTGTACAGAGCATTCTCATGTAATGTTTGTAAACTTACTTTTGATGCCTTTGATATATTAAAATCCATATTGTACATGAGTAAGTCTTGTGAATTAGTGTTGTAAAAGAATATGAAGTTGCAAAAGTGATATTGAAACATTTCGAGAAGGTATTTATACATGTCATAAAATAGGAATTCATTTTAAAAAGAATATCACATAAATAAAATTATTGTGTAAATAATTTTCAAGAGGTTTATTTACAAATTCCATGAAATTTAGTGAAATTTGATTAAAGCATATTCAACTCTATGAACATGGATTCAAAGTTTTTTTTTTTGAATCCGTGAAAATTTATAAATTTCGAATTTTGTGTAACTCCTTAATATCTAGTTTACATTTAGGATGGGGTTGAATCTAGGAATGAGCATTTGGTCGAAACCGAACCAAACCTAATTAACTGATATCCGAATAAGTAAATTTTATTTATTCGAACTAAATTGAATAATATTAAAACCAAACTTAACCAAACCTGAATAAATAATTTGATTGATTAAAAACTGATTTATACTGAAATTATATTTAAGAAGTACCAAACTCACAAAAATTTAAAAACTAAATAATAATAGTTCAAACATAATCATTCGTGCAAAATACAATATCAAAATTCCATAATCTAAGCACCAGTTTAATTCCAAATAACTAAAAGTCTAATTCATAAAATGAAATTTCAACTATTGCAAGTTGAATCTTTAGTCCTTCAAATCAAGATTCAAACTCACTTAAACTTGGCATGAAATATAAAATAAAAAAGGTTGTGATTAAGCTTAATGTATATAAAAATAAGAAAAAAAATTAAAACTGAAATATAAGAATAAGACATAATATGAGTGAGGAATATGTAGACCTGTTCAAAATATTCGTGGCCCGTCTAGCCCGCCCAAGCCCGCTTTAGATGGATCGGGGTTGGACAATGTTTTTTCCATTGAAACCGGGCCGACCCGAACCCATGAAAACCCGATGAATTGATGGGTTGGGCTTGGGATTTATCTCAAAATCCAAGCCCTGCCCGGACCGGCCTAATTTTAATACAAATTTTATTTTTTATTTTTATAAATATCTAAAATTATTTAATGTCAAATAATATCATGTTAAAATATAATAACATTCATTTTTTTACATTAATATTTTAATTTTTTATTAATTGTATTTTTTTAAAATTTTTTTAAAAAATAATATTTTATGTCGGGCAGGTTGGGCCGGGTTTGGGGTTGAACTTTTAAACCCAAACCCGACTCGACCCAAACCCGGATATAAATTCTATGGGCCGAATTGTGTTTGGAAAGACATTTTCAAGAGCTGGCTCAAACGAGCATGGCCCGAATCCGGCCCATTGAACAGGTATAGGAACATGTAAAGAAACATGTAAGAGAATAGTATATTTAGGTTCGATAGTTGTTGTGTTAGAAGGAAAATTCGGGTCAAACGATCAAATTAATAATATACGTATTTCAGTTTGGTACGGTTTTTTCGGATTTTTTTTTAAATGTCCGAATTAAACTGGTTAATTGAAATATATAATTTTCATTATCCGAACCAATTATTTGAAATATTAGCACCAAATTAATAATTCGATTAGTTTCGATTTGAAAACCGGATATCCAATCCGTTTGCGCGCCCCTAGCTGGATCTACATTCTTGCAAACATGTTTCTATTACTCAACACACGCACGGTAATAAGCCCAACTAAATATTTGAAGCCCATATTAATCAGAAACCAAAAGCCCATTTATTTGTTCCTCTTGATCAAGCGGGCCTAAGTTAGGCCCAAGATGAATGTATTTGAAAGCAAACATACATTATGATAATATTTACATATTAAACATTGCACCGACGTGGACCACTAGTAAATTCCATCCTTACAACATTTTTTTATAACGGGACATGGCTGGCAATTTATGGTATATTGGCATCATTTTTATTCATAAAAAAAATTGCTACTATAAGCCCAATCATATATTCAAAGGCCATAACTGGAAGCCCTAAATCCGATTCCACCCTGTTCTTTTCAATCCCAAATGGACCACCCCATGAGACTTAAGCCTTGTTTTTTTTTAATTTATTTTTTATTAAGTTCAGTTAAGTTTAGTTGATATAAATCTAATAATAATAAAACTTATTAAATTTCGAATCATTTGATATAAATTTTAGTTTCATTAAGTTGCAATTAGCTTAGCTAAATTTACATTAAATTTCAATCAGTAAATTTCGTCATGCCACCATTAAATTTCAGTTTAATTCAGTTCAGTTCAAAAACATATTGCCAATTTTATAACAACAGTAATAGATATTGGGATAAAATATCAACAGTAGAGAGTTTTAGTAAAGTTTTGAATCAAGGTGTGAGTATTTAAGAAAGAGGCGCTTAAGCATCACCTAGAATGTAAACACGAGTATGGGAGGTAATCGAGCAGAAACGAGTTAAAGTACTTGATATAGCTTAATTAAATGTATAAAATCAATATCATGGCACTTACACAAAGCAGCGAATTCTTTTTGAGAAAAAAAGTAAAATTTTGCCATTGAATTTTCCGTGGCCGTTCAATGAATGAAGGTAAGCAAAGTAATGATAACTCTATACAAAACAAAGTTAAAATAAAATAAATTAAAAAATAAATAGAAAATAATTTCATAAATGTTGCTCAATTGAACACCGATAATTCATAGAGACAAAATTTTAAAAAGACAAATAATTGATGGTTTCTAGTTTGTTCCGCATATAACCTGTTTTTGTCCAAACATTTTCAATAATAAAAAAAAAGAAAACTTCAAAAATCTCTTATGAGGTTTCATGCTTTTTCAAAAACAACCATGAGATTTTATTTTTTTCAAAAGCAACTCGGATGTTTCCAATCGTTTTTAAAAATGTACTATTCCGTTCAAGGAGAGTCAAATACTGATGTGGACTGAGGGTATAATTGTCAAAATACAATTACGAAACCTAAAAACCCATTTACATTAACCCTAACCCATATACCCATTAATTTAACATATAACCCTAACCCCTCATCAACCCTAACCCTAAAATAATCACCCCCGCCGTGGCGCTGGCTAATCGCGTTTCCCGCGAAACTTCGCTGAAAAATCATGGTTTCTCTTCTCTCCCTATGTTTCCGCCGCCAATCTCTCTTCACACTCCCCTGGCCACCGTTCACCGTCCAAATCACGTTTCGCCGGCACTTGTCTCTCCCCTCTGTCCTGTTAAAACGCCGGCACCAAATCCCGCCGGAAAATCGAGTTTCACCGTCCAAATCCCGTCAAAAGAAGGCATTTGATTCCTATCCAATTCCCGCCGGAAAATCGCGACTTCTGAGTCGATTCAAGGTCATATATGTGTTCGATTTTCTGGCCAAATCGACGGGAAACCCAGCCTCGCCACCATTCTCTCTCCCCGCCAAACTTAGATCCTGCAGAGGTTTTCGCCGGCAAAATAGAAATCTCATCGAAATCCCAGATCATTGGCACCAGATTTAGGAGAGAGGGGAGATCGCGTCGAAGGGAAGAGAGAGAGAGAGGAGATCGACGCGAATTTCTGGCGGACAGAAGAGGGGGAGAAAGAGGCGATTTCCAACGACATATCGCCAGAATCGCGATTTGCTGGCACCGGTGGCGGGATTGAGTGGATTAGGGTTTTATTAAGGTTAATGTTGGGAAATTAGGTTTGATTGGTGGGTAAATGAGTTTTTAGAGTTAGGGTTAAGTTTTTTACCATTTTACTCTTCGTCACATCAGCATTTAACGTCCCAAAGACGAAGAAGTACGTTTTTTATAACGGTGCGAAATATCCAGGTTGCTTTTGAAAAAAATGAAACCTCAAAGTTGTTTTTGAAAAAGTATAAAATATCAGGGAAAGTTTTTTTGAAGTTTTTACTAAAAAAAAAAGTAGCTCAAAGATGATTATCTTTAATTAGAGTACTGTGATTAATAAATGTTCTCGTATGTAGTGATGGAATAATTATGTCGTGGAACCCACATCACATGATGCTTTAATTGCAAAACATATTTTTATGCATAAGCTACATAGGTGCAACATGAAGCTACGTTTAATGAGTTGGTTACTAGAAATAACTATTGCTATAGAAT
>CAOJBJ010778558.1:0-10779 GCA_948291685.1 Euphorbia celastroides
GAATTAGAATTAGAATTAGAATTAGAATGGTTTTCTTCCTTTTTCAGTTGATGATTGGATTTTGAAATTCATGAGAATTGAATTTATTTCCATAATTGAAAAGGCATGTCCAGATCTTCCAGATTTGGGTTTGTTATTTGAATGTCATCGGGTTTGAGTGAATTTAGGGACTACACGGCTTGTTTGGACCATGAGAAAAGAATTGGATATTTGGACACTCTCACTCACTCGTAACAACATTGTTTTATACTTTTTTAATATAAGGAAATAGTTATACATTCTTGTTTATAGTTGTTTTAGCTATTTGAAAGAAAGCTTCTGTAGGTAACAATTAACAATAACTACAAATCAATGACAATTAATTACAATTTAGATAACTAAGGCCTTAATTTTGTTCCATCAAACTTGACTTAGTGGTTGGAGTATTCTAGTGCAATTTGCGAAAAAAAATAAAAAAAATAAACAATTAGAGATGCAAATGAAAAAAAAAAAGGAAAACGATTGGAAAAATCATGTTAAAGATCTGTTGCGTGGTTCTAATTAGTAATTAGTGTTTTAATGAAAAACAAAATTAAAAATATATTTGAGTGAAATGTAGTGGGATTTAAGGAAAATTGTAACTCATACAGAGTTAAATATTTATATGTTAACCTTCTCTCATATTCAACAACATTAATCCTATTAAAAAAAATTGATCCACATGAACTTAAAAATAAATTGAAAAGATAATCTCCAACCTACCCCTATTGTAGTTCGAACCTAAGACTTCTCACCTCTACAATCCATAAATTTTATCTTGACTACTAGATTAAGGGTCTGTTTGGTGTTGCTGTTAGAGCTGTTGTCCCTAAAAGTTGGTATCACAAACTTTTCATGTAACATTATTTTTTTATTTTGACAGTGCATTTTGATCATTTATATCAAAAAGTTGAGAATTGTCAAAACAGCTTTTCCAAAACTATAATCTGCTACTTTTAGAGAAAGCTACAAAATGAAGCTTTCAGAAAAAGCAGTTTGAGAAAGCAACCCCAAACAGGCCCTAAAACTTCAACCACAACAACATTAAACCTCGTTTATGTATGTATCATGAATATATTTCTCATTCATTCAACAATTCTCTCTTTACTTTTTTTTCTTTATTTTGAATTTATGTAGCAAGCCATTGATTTTTCATTTATACCGCTTTAATTTTTTTTTCGTTTCGTTTTTATTTTTAAAACTAAATCTGTGATGTTATACTATTGGTGACATTTTGATTTTCGCCAACTTATACGAGCTTTATGCTACTTCTAGATAATTTAAACAAAATGTAAGAATGTTTTAATGACAAAAATCAAACAAAAATCGATTTATACCAACAATATATCAGATTTATAATATGTGTACACAAAAAACCCATAAACTTGCATTTTATGAATGAGAAATAAACAAAACCCTCTTCATTGTAGCAAAATTAAACAAATAGACTCACTTTTAATGGAAGAAATCAAACAAAAGTATTTCATACCGAATTTATACCAACAAATTATCAGTTTTACACAATTAGAATTAAACATATATAACACGGATTTACGTTTACTAAGCCGAAAATGTAAGTGCCAAAAGTTTCCGTGGCAATCCACCGTATTATATCAAAGTTTAAAGGGAAAAAAATCAAACAAAAAGCAACAAAACAGCACCAGAAAGCAATATGTGAAGAGTTAATTTTTTTTGGAAAAGGCTTAATGCTCTCCCCTTGTGGTTGCCATCATTTGCAAATATGGTCCTTAATCTTTCAAGATGAGCATCAAAACCTCTTAACTTGCCAAAAATGCTCTTAACTTGATATGATTATCCATTTTGTAACACATTAGGCTGTGTTCTTTTCAACATATTTTTCATTCAGTTAAGTACTTATTCAATAAGTTTAAGTTCAGTATTTATTTAATAAATATTAATTCGTTCGATGTTCATTCATTGAGTTTCAGTTCATTTCAGTTTCATTCAATTTACTTCAATTCAATACGATTTTATTTATTTCAGTTCAATTCTGTCGCTGACTATTCAGTTCAAAAGAATAGAAGCTAATTGCCCATAAAATATGGCTGAACAAGTATAGGACTTGTTTACAATAAAAAATTGGTTGGCCCAAGCCCGATATTACTTGATTGAGTTTCACTGGGCTGGGACAATTAAGCTGCAAATCAGAGAGTCAACCCAAACTAGCATATGCACATAGTGGAAAATTAAACAAACTGGAACAAAGTCAAATATCAGATACATTGATTTTATTTTTCAAAATTTATTTTATAGTTTATGAGTTATAGTATATAATTAGAGGATAAAAAATATACCTTTCCGTTCTTTAGTTCTTACAAAAATCACATTCTTGTTCAAAATTTTGACAATAGATTTTAGGTGTCCAATATTTTAATTTGCAAGGTTATTGGCTTTTTATATCTAAGCTTACTGATTAGATGGCAATGGAATTATTGTTGAAATTCAAAATGTACCAAAGAACATTTAAATTTTCATCAAATATTAATGCCATATGAAAACTGTAAGTTCAACAGAAAGAATAAACGGAAGTTCATCATATACAGATACTTGTGAAAAATTATTAAATAAATGCGCATAAAATTACGCTTTTCTACTATTCATCGTTGTAATATTCGGCATTTGAGGTATATAACAGACATTTTATAAAATTAAATTATCTAAAATTTTCTTATTAATTTCTGTCATAAATCAAAATTTTAAGTCTCTTATTTATTTTCACTCTCTACCTGTCGCTACTATCTAACTCCAAATAGGTCTCCTTTCATGTCTTAGTTTCGTGTTTGAGTGGTTTTTACATAAAATAAAACCGTATGATGTAATTTTAAATATATTCTGAGTTGTGTTTCACTTTTGTTTTTCATTTACACACGAATCACAAGTTTGAACATCAATTCTGTCTTTATAATTTAGTTCACACAATATAGATGTGGAAAATGTGTTAAAAACAAGTCAGAAGTGTCATTCAACAATATTTGACATTTCAGAATAAGGAGTGGTAGACAATATTGCTAACTCAACCGAACATTTTGACTTTCTTCAAGTAAGTGGGTCCATATCATTAAATATTTCAGATTCTCTCCAACCCAACCCAAACCCAATTATTTCTTATCACAATCTCACCCCATAAAATTTCCTCAACAAAAACTAAAGCTCTAATTGCATTCTCATAATTACACAACCACCCCTTCCTTTTCTTCCCATTGGCCATCTACCTATATCTTTCCATGAGGTTAACATTGTCATAAATTACAAAATCATAAAAGAACCTAATTAATTTGACTAATATTCATAATTTTGGTTTGGTATATATAATCTCATTGAAAATTCATTAGTTGACTACACCTCAATAAATCAATAAACAAGGGGCACCATACCATGACGAGTGGGAACATCAAGTGGGCAAACTCATCAAAGATCCACCACCATATGTTATAATAATATTACCAAAATGCACAATTCTAAGTGAAGATGATGAGTATAACCAAAATAAAATAATAAAGAAAAAAATAAAAGCCCACTACTTGCATGATTCAACTCCCACCAAATCCACAATATCTACTCTTTTTTATCATTTCCCTATTTTGTTTTTTTCTTACAGAACAGAACCCCTAGCTAAGCGTTGACCACCATACTATCACGCCATCAACGGCTGTGATTGAATTTGGGAAGAACCCTCTCGGTGACCATCCGATGCGTTGACTTGTCAAGACGATTCAAGAACTCTGACCGCGGGTGCATCGTTGATACTGTGGGCGTGACTGTGTTCACCTTCGTAGGTGATAATCAGCATCATCGGATCATCCAAAGCTCTCTCCACATGTTTTCTCGCCGGGCAACCTCGGATGCTACTGCACTTGTAATAGCCCCTGAAAATAAAATCAAAACCCAAATTAGTCAGATCCCAAATTTAACTTAATCAATCTCTAATTAGTCTTTAATCCGATTGAAATTCTAGATCTACCTTGGATGAGGAGAGCCTTTGATCGGTTTTTGCCCGTATTTTCTCCACGAAAAATCATCCGGCGGAATATCGGCCATTTTGCTACTGATCGCTGGGACTCTGATAACTCTCTTAACTTTCGATTTCCTGCTGAATTCACAGAATTTAATCAGTCAACAATCAAACAAATCAAGTAAATTAACCGTTGAATAGATAAGGAATTAGGAATTGGACCTTTTTTTGGAGCAATGGCAGCGGCCAGAAGAGGATCCACACTTGAGATTAGCATCATCCATGGAACTGCACTTTCTCTTTAGAGAAGACGAAGAGAGAGGCGGTTTCCCGGCGGAGTGGGCGAACTGAAAACCGCAGGAAACAGAGCGCTGTACGCTATCGGTTTCCCCTGTCAAAGAAGACATGAAAGAAGTAGCGGCGGAAATCGACGGCGAATTCGTGAAATTAATCGAACACGGCACTTCGTTCTTCTCCGGCAACCCGTTTTTCGCCGCCAGATGAGAGGGCTTTTGCAATTGGTTGTGATTAGGAAGAGGCGGAAGACGGTGGACCGGCGTAGGCTGATAGACTCTAAAAGCGGACACCGGCTCTGCCGCCGGTGGCGGCGATTTCAGGGTTTGCTTTTGATTTTGACTTTGAGTTTGACTTTGATTTTCCGGCGGGGGTTGAACGGGGGCCCGCCGGAAGCGGGCGTGGCCGGTTCTAGAGGTCCGTCCGAGGAGAGAGATAACCTTTTTGAAGCTGCTGACGGCGGCGTCGGTTACGGCGGCGATGTTATTCTCCGGCGGAAATTCACGGCAAAACCGCTGTTGCTGGTGGTGGTTTTGCTTCAAAAGCTCGATAACTTCCTCGACGCTCTGAATCCCAACGGTGGCGGCTTCTTTGAGAGCGTTTTCCTGCAATTTGGATCCGAACCCATCGCCGGAGCAACCCATCATGAGCTCCACCGCCATGGCTACTAAGAAGAAGAAATTGAAGGGAAGAGAAAGAGAAGCGGAGAGATATAAAGAGGAGAAATGGAATCCGAAACAAAGGAAAATGATGACAAGAGAGAAAAGCAAAAGGGGAATTTATTATTATAATAAGGAAATAAAAAGAGTCAAACTGATGCCCTCTCAATGCACGCAATGGAGTTACTGATCTCAGCTGTCCCCTTCTGTATTGCTTCGGGTCAAACTCTTCGGCTAATAGATGAGCACCACGTGTCCGTGTTTGACCGCCTCTTTAAATTGTGGGGCCCCCCGGAGTGTAAAAGTTGGGATGAAATGTCAAAAGGTGCATCGAAATTTATTAGCCGTTAGATTGTTGGTAAACTAAAGAGCATTCGCCACTTTTTCTCTTTCGTTTTTCGTCATACGCCATCAAATTTTTTTGCACAATGATAAGTGAAACTTTTTCATTTCACAAACTTTAATAGATTTGAGATCCAAACTATATTCAAGCTAGTTTTACCATCTTTTTCCAACTTACTAGAAAATTCACATTATGAGTTTATAGCTGCATTTTCTACTCTTTATTTAGCTAAATTTGCACTATTTGGTACAGGAAAATACTGATTTCATTTTTTATTTCTTACATTAAATTAAATTTTTTCAAACAATTTGTATCACGTATATTGAACTGCAAGTCACTCGATAAAAATAAAATTTTTAGTGAAGATGAGGATGATAAGTTAGTGAACCGAACTTTAATTTTATTTTTTTAGAAAATCTATTTATTAAACCATCTTTCTACTAGCAGTTAAATATTTGTAATTCAAAACTATTCACCAAAACGCATGACATGCTTAAATTTATAGTTTTGGGTAAAAAGTATGAGAATAGTGAAAAAACCAAAACCCAGAGGAAGGGTCCATAATGTTTTTGGCTAGATTAATTAAACTATTAAAGTAGTAAAAGACTAAACTCAGAAATGGTTGGATACAGAGAGGTAGAGAGTTGACTTTATCTACTTTCAATAAAGAACAAGAAATTTAAAAAAAAAAAAAAAAAGTCATAACAATGCAAGTGAAAGTGGGTTCCACTTACGTTTCCTCTTTAACCGGGTATCAAAAACCTTGCCTGCAAGTCACATGGGATTCTTTCTTCGTCATTTTTCAAAAGAGAAAGCATTCGAATAATTTCATTTTACCGTTTGATAATTAAATATCATTTAGTTCAACTTTGGAATATATTCAATTTGAAATTTGTGTAGATGCTGAGATGTTGACATTGCCCGTCTTTGTGTTTTTTTAATTTGCTTTCAACAAATGAAAACGTCTCATATATAAATTTATTCCACTCATATTTCTATATTCGATTTGTTAAAGTCAAACTTCCTTTAATTTCTAAGGATTAGTAGGAATACGTACAATTGCAACAGATTTCATTTTGACTGCTTATTGGTTTATTTCAAATGGCGTTAATTTTGTAGTATTAGTTGACTTTTTCGTGCTGATTAATGCGTTGATCACGAGTGGTGAATAGTATTAGTATCTTTTGGCTAAATGTACGTTGAATATAATTGATCATTTATCTAGCATAAAATTTCAATTTGTACCAGTGAAGTAATAAAAAAACTTACGTTTATTATTTTCATGAAATTATATTTGAGGTACATAGAATGCAAAATACTCGGCAGCAAGACATTTTGTAACAAAATACTTTCAATATCAAAGGAAAACATAAATCCACCTATTTTTACTTCGCACTGCCTACAAAATTTTCAAAAATGCTCTTAAAATGAGAAATCGAATGAAAATTGACATCAATAGTCAAATTTACCGATGGTGCACTGGTGTCAGGAGTAGTTTTGATCGCTAGTGTCCTATACTTGTTCTTTAGTTTTTTTCACAAATTTCTATTGTAATTCATATTTAACCAGTTTTTCATACACATTTTCTACGAAAATGAGCGATTAGTGATTGAAAATTTAAAAAGCTTAGATATTTAAAGTTTGAATAGGTGTTTATGAAAAAAAAGCAGGTAAAGGACATAAAGGTCAAAACGAGGGTGGTGTGAAGTAAAACGTGCAGTGTTATATTTACGGTGACATATGTGAAGTTTCATTCTACGTTAAAAGCAAACAAACTTCGATATTGATTAAATTAGGAGTATATGTCCCTTCTTTCATATTTCTATTAATTTTGCAAATGATATTTAAAAGTGTCGTCATCTCTGTCCAATGATATTGCGCTCTTTTTTCATTTTTTTATAAGAATAGTATTGGGGTCAGCATATTGGTTCAAATATGCATGTAAGATCCATAGATGTAGATCACAATCTCGGCTTAACAAACAGATGGGGAAGAGATAAAGAAATTTGGTAACATGACCAAATTATATTCCAATTTAAAATGCAAAAGCAAAAATCAAAGTTGAGATGACGTAAAATAATGGAAATCTATTGACTTTATAATTTGTTTTAGATGGAAGTTGAGTGGAAACAACAACTAATGGGTTAGGCATTAAAAGAATAGACTAAAAAGGAGTCAAACCGCAATTACAGCTTTTGATAACTCCATTTGCCGTTTTTAATTGGAATTCAACCCACTAAATGCCACCGTTAGATGCCCACTAATTCAACGGTGGATTGATTAGTGTTCAAGCATTAATAATCCAACCTGATTACAGACTTCTCAACCTGTCCTTTTTGCCTCATTATATAATTCTAATTCCATCCCACGATATTAAAATTATTTATTGGTTTTGACAAATCTATTTTTTTTATGACTCAGATATTATATTCACTCAAATTGATGTTAGAAAGTTATAAAATTCAAACAGAATTTAAAATTATTAGAAATTTCAGTTTTATTATTTATTATTTGGGTTCATCTATGTACAACAATTGGATCAATCAAACCCAAAAATATGTAAAAGTTGAATAAGTCATTCATTCAATACAGCAATTACAAATTGGAAATTCGAAGGAAATATGATTGGAAAAGTTCTCAAGTATCTAAATCCATCAAACACAATATTCTTTTTGAAATGTCTCTATTTTTTCCCTTCACACTTTCAGTATTTATTTTTCATTAATTAAAATTTCTATATGATTAATATTTTCATTGATAATTTTACTGATATGTAAAATGTTCTCCGTTATACTGCAACCACATGGTGGCATTCTATGATTGTCATGCTAGAAATCATTTGGAACTTGCTTAAATTTAAATGAAAGCTACAACATTTTGCGTATTTGTATTTGCAGTTCAATATCGGTAGATCTAGTAGCTGACTATCACGTACATGCCATTAGCAGAACATTATAATTACATATTTGACTAATACATTTTTTTATCACATAAAAATTCTCCTTTGACAGAATTGCACATTACAACTAGTTGTGCGACTCGGGTCGAATCATAGTCGAAGCAAAGCTTTGGTTGAATTCAGTGGACATTAAAAATAATAATATACCTAAATTGTGTTCTGAACTGTTTGAGAACTTAATTAAAGCGTGTCACATGTTTTTTCCCAGCAAATCAATGTATGTTGTTTATATTTTATTAATAACATGTTATCTATTGATAAAAGCCCGCAAAAACTATAAATAACGGTGGAACGAAACATGTCTTGTGTTTGTGAAAACCTAATGTAGGTGACATGGCTTATACGAAAATGATTGATTTGAATTTTGAAGTTAATATATCAGTTGTCCAATTTTGAAGCATTCCATGGACCACGACTTAATTTTTTTTTCCATTGCAAAGAAGTTGTGAAGCAAAATGTTAGATATTGAAGTGTACAACTTAGCTTAAAAGGAAATTTATACTTTTATAGGCTAGTCTGAACTTATTTTCTTCATCTAACCCATTGACATTTTTTTCAGAATGACCCCACGAATTATGGAACTTGTGCAACTATTCCACCTAGATATTGGATTATTTATCATTTGACTTTCAAATTAATCGAGGCTTACGAAATAAAGTAGCACCGTCAACTAAAATATAGATAGTTCATATTTTTCAGATAGAAAAGCCAGTAAACTAAACAAATTGATAAAGTTAGAAATTGTGCTGAGTGTATAATAAGAGATTCATGTTCAAACTTGAAAAATCACGTAACAATTGCATTTAAATTGAGATATCTAACAGTCGTTTACAAGGTTTTGATTATAACTAAATATTCTAATTTCTAAGACAAGACGTTATAACAAACACAAGTATTTGGCGAGCAAACTTCTTTTTGCAAAAAATTGTAAACAGAATTTTATTGGGCATTAGTGACTAGTGAGTACAAAGGTGACTCTTTGTATATATTTATAACAATGGCGGAACTGCATTCATTTCTTTCAGGCCCCCATCTATTTGTTTTAGTAAGTTTGTGGGCTGTACTCAATTTAATTTGGGTCCATTTAAAATATACATTGGCCTTTTCCCAAACTTCATTTTCTTGTTTTTTTGCCTTCCCTTTCGCATAGACTCATAGTCCCATGTTAAATAGCCTTAGCATACATGTCCATTTGTCTATATAAAATAATTTCTTTTTCCATAATATTACCTTCGTGAGTTTTACACTGCATTCTTGTAACTGGGATGCTATTATAGGTATAGAATATATTAACTACAGAATAAACATTGTTTTATTTATCTAACTTTTAGCTCAAATAGTGAAGTCACTAGAAGCATTCATTCAACATTAGAGGTAAGTATGGATACTTTGTAAAATAACAAGTTCACTTTAATTATAATTTACATGTCTTCACATGAACATTATAAATATTTCAAAAAGCATACAACGAGTAAAATACGTTATTTGTATAAAAATATATGTGAAATTGTATAAAATATCTTAATAAAGCAATCCTTTTATTCTAAATAGTTCAATTGAATAAACTAACTTTTCGTGCTCTATTGTCACCTAACTCTCCCTCCTTCATCGAAAACCGTTTCAGATTTCGTTGTCGCCTCTACGGATCTTCCTCCACCTGACCCATCATGCCTCCTTCTTTCATTGACAACCAATCTGGCTCTCTCACCCTTCGTTTCCCCCTTTTTCATCGACGAATCTTGCTCTAATCTGGTTATTTACTTTTGTTTAAGTTTTATTTTATTTGAATAAATTTCATATGTTTCTTTTCATTTTTCACTATGAGTTCGATGTCTTCAAACATGAGTCTGTTGCTACACATCTCGATCTTGATAAATTTTTCACTGGACCGCTCTTGAAACGATGCAAGCCAAAGATATATCTTAATCTTTCAGCCTATATGCCTGAATCTATCTCCTATTAACAAGATCACTCATGATTTACAAGGTCAGTCGAGTATATGGTGCAAGCACATGCTTTTTTTGTTGTTGACTTTTGAAACTACTTGTTGAATAATTCAAAGTTATCAGTTGTTGAGTAGTATTTTGATTTTTCTCATTATGGCGGGTTTTTGCCTTTCTGGTGATGATAGTTATTTAGTTTGGTATATATAGGTTCATAAATTTATCGTTTAAAATGTACTTTATGCCATCAATTTTAATATATAATCTCTTTCTCTAAAAATAAAATATAATTAAGTTTCGTTCAGGAATTAAGTCGCCGAGTAAATGAAAATAAAAACACTAACGAGTTTATAAATTTGGGAATGGATAAGTATTAACAAGGAGTAGATGATAAGAATAGAGTAGAGAGGCCTGATGAAATTCTGGAAAATGGTGATGAATTAAGATGACCCAACTAATAAGAATGATACGATCTAGTTAAAGATTGAGGTCATGTTGGGATCTAGCTTTTCCGAATGCGAAAAATTAATATATTTTTTAAATAAAAAAGTACTATCTCATTTTTCCAACTGAGTTCAGTTTGTAATAAA
>CAOJBJ010778582.1:0-11405 GCA_948291685.1 Euphorbia celastroides
GTCCGTAGAGATAATTTAAAATCGGAGTTCACTCTGCTGGCTCACTCCCAGATGAAGAGAACTTACAAGATGGCGGCGGGAATTTCGCCGGAGCTTTTATCCTAAAGGCAAGTGTTAGTTGTCGAGTTAATTCCAGCAAAATTATGATTGCCGTTTCACAATCTGTTTTGCTAAACTTTATAATTTGAAGTTCGATTAAATTCAACAATTATCACTTGTTGATTGAGTTTCACTATCCATTGCCTTGCCCAATATCCCTCTTATGGCGGCAACCCTTTATCGATCTCCTTCCTGCTCCCTTTTGCTTCCTTCGTCTCGTAAGCCCTTCTTCCCAAGGCAACAAGATTTTAGGTCTAATTTCATTACCCATTTCCGCCCTCGTCGAAAAAGTCTCCGAATTTGCGCCTGCTCTGCCAAAAAGCCCAGGTTTTTGTTTTGACATTTTGTATGATTAGTGGGTTTGTTCGTTTCTGTGATTATTTTTTGTTTTTAACTGGGATTTTGTTGTTTAATAGGCGTAGAGGTAATGTGAAGAGTAATGAAGAGCTTTGCAATGAAATTAGGGAATTTATATCTGCTGTAGGACTTCCCGAGGGTCACTTTCCCACAACGAAACAGTTTGCTGCTCATGGAAGGTTGTTACTTATAATCCTTACTCTTAATTTGTTTTCGAATTTCTATGTGGATAAGGAACGTGAAGAAAAGACTTGCATAGGGTTCTAATTGTGTTTAATAATGACTGAGAAGGACTGATCTTGCTAACATTGTGAGGCGGAGAGGATATAAAGTTGTTAGAGATCTCCTTTCAAACTACATGACAACTAATACCAGTGAATCGGATGTAGAGAAAAGAGTAGCAGAGCAACAAGATGACATTGCAGGTTACTGTATTTGCTTCGTTAAAATTTGATCAGTTAATTCATTTTAAGCTCCAGTATTGATAGCCTAATGTTATTTAGAAGGCCAGGATGAGAAGGCTGGGAATGTTGTTGATGACAGCTCTTCAAATGATTATTCCAGCAGTGCAGGCGTTAATCCTGAAAGCAGTTATAGTGAGCATGCTCATGTATCTCCAGAATCATCGCTCAATGAATCATCAAATGTAGAATGGAAATCCTATAAGGTTAAAAGCACAGTCAAGGATTTCAAGTCTTCAACAACTTCACATGATATAGAACAGCAGAATGAGGAAATTCATGATGGATTTGAGCATGATTCTTCGTCGAAACCCTATAATAAAGTTGAACATGACGACGAAGAGGTCTTAAGCACAGATGAAGAAAATTCCCCGGCGAGAGAAGTCTTGATAATGGTTAAGTTCCATGATGATTTGAATATGAATTCTGAGACCAACTCTGTTGCCAATGAGGAAAAGGCTCCAAAAACTTCTCAAAATCAAGATGAGAAGGCCAATATTATGGCTGATGATGATTCAAAGCCTCGTAGAGCTTCTTACTTGGAGTATCCTACCAATGATACGAATGTTGTTCCTGGTCTCGATCCAGATGATCATAATTTCAAGCCTAAGGATCTTGCTTCCAATGCTTCTTTGGAAGATAAAGTAGCTAAATTTATTCAAGATGGAGATTTAGATGCTATTGAAGGTTAGCGTATTATTTGTTTTTTTTTTTCTAACTTTATTGTTTCTCAGAAACAAAACTACATTCCTGGCTGTCATACTATGAGAGAAATTTCAAGCTGTTTAGTAGCACATTTTGCATTGAGCTGAAAGAAATCGTCATATAGCCCCTTTTGGTAGTTCGTTTTGTTCCTCAATGATAGCTTCATGTTGATTGGATTTTTTACTTGAAATCAATTCTATACTTGTCTCCCATGGTGTCATTGAAATGACTGATATCTATATATTGACTATATTCATGATTGCTGGACTTTTATTTTTGGAAGTTTTTTACACAGTTTTTGGAATAGTTTTGGTTGATGTTACTTTAACTGAAGTGCGTTTTTTTTCTACGCATTCGACTGATGGCTTTGAAATTGAAGCTACTTGTTGACTTCTTGTGGATTAGTTGACGTGTACAGCACATTAGATGAGAGAGTAGAAGATAGTGAAAGATTCGAAGCCCCAGAATTTGAGCCTGAAATTGAGTGGAAGTCCCCTTATGAAGACTTGGAGTATGCAGTTATCAGAAGTGATGCTGCTTCAGTATTAAATGGGAGCATGTCTGAACAATCTAGGCTTCCAGCAAGGGATTACCATGCCGTTAGGTTAGTGTTTTCTTCACACTATATCTCGCTCCTAATCCCCGTTACAACAAAAGCCTAAATTTGATTTTTTGTGTTTGATTTCACTTTTCAACAACACTGCTGTTGTTTTTCACCATTCATTTCTAAGTGTTTTGCCTTGTCTTTTTATAACACTTGTAGGAGAGATGATTTGTCCATTGAAGATGTAGCTAGCTCTGATGTGAATAAAGACATGGATGATGAGGTTGTTGCTATATATTAATGTTAAATTGCAGTTTATTTACTGGTTTACTCGTTAATTTGACTTAAGATTTATACCTTAATGTTTCTCTGGGATAGATCAGCAAAAGGGAGACTGAAATTCAGATTAATCGTCTCAAGTTCTTGCTGGTACCAATATAATTTTTAGTGCATGGTCTTCTAGTTATTTGATGATGGAACTTCATGTAAATGGTTAACTTAATGGATGTATTGGATTTTTTTAGCACCAAAAAGAGTTGGAGTTATCCCGGTTGAAGGACCAGATTGAGAAGGAACAGGTGGGCCTACTGCATTGAAGTAGCTAGATTGTAACTTTGAAAGGGATAAAGGATCAATTTGTCTCAATGGGCCAATTTGCTCAAAGTGAGCTTTGGTATCAATTGATCTTTCAACATGCCATTTTGGCTCAAATTAACTAGTTTCGTTGCTCCAACTGCATAGCTATTTCCAATCCATTAGCATTGTTGAGCATATGTTAGGATTTTCTTAAATTTGTGTTTGAATTTCAGTGGTTTGATGGCGACTGCAAATTTCAAAAAATTCTACATGTTGATCTTTTCAAGCTCTCGGGGTGTGTTAGAAACCAACAGTTTTGAAGGAATTCAATTCATTTTAAGTGTAAAATCTGCAAGTTGTCTACATAAAATGAACTAACATCATTTAAATTCTTTCTAGAATTGAGATTCCAAACAAGGGGTTAGTTCTTTCAGATAGGCTATTTCTGCTGTAGTAATGTGTTTGCTTTGTTGATTGTCACCTGCAGCTTTCTTTATCTAACTTACAAGTGAAGACAGAAACAGAGATTTTGAAAGCCCAAAAATTCATATCAGAAAAGGAGTCTGAGTTACTAGCTGCTGAAGAGAGCCTGGCTGGATTGGTGGAGGTATCATTCTTTTTCAGACTTGGTTTTTAGGTTCATTTACTGTTTTTGACTTGAAAAATGTTGCACTCAACCTTGCCTTTTTCCAATTTCGTATAATTATTATTATATTGTATGATGATGATTATTTAGGACAAACATCTAGAGCATGTTACTTTGTGCACCCGCTGTTTAGTGAAGGTTATTAGTTTTCAGAAATTGTACTGAAAATGCATCATTTTTTGATCAGGTTAACATACAATACAGAGGGGAAGGTGAAATTGTGGAGGTTGCAGGCAGCTTCAATGGCTGGCACCACCCAATCAAAATGGATCCTCAACCATTGTTTAGTACTGGATCAAGGTGCGCAAATAAATAATTGTAGTTCCTTCATTTTTCATCATTTTGCTGTGGTTAAGTGTTGGTTACGTATGTTCATCTAATTTCACATATTCTTGCTGTATGTAAATGTTATTTTTTGATACCTACTGGATCATCTGCTGCCCTAGATTGATTAGTGAGCGTTTTGATGAATTTGTGAACCTGTTTCAAATCTGATTGTTTGTTCGGTCATCCGAATAGAATGTGATTCTTTACCCTGTCTTTATTTTCCCTTGAGATCTGTATCAAATTTGTTTCACTGAAATTTGGTAATGAATTGATTTTACAGGAAATTCAGACTCTGGTCAACAATGCTGTGGCTATATCCCGGTGTATATGAGGTATGAATTTGTGCTCCCAGATACTTATTTTATATCAGGAAGAAAAAAAAAATTCATTTATCTATCTTTATTTCCCTGAATTTAGGATGGAGCTGTTAACTTTGAAATTCTTCAATTGTTTCTCACAAAATATATGGTTTCATACTTCATAGGTGGAGTGAAGAATCTCATTTCTTTTCTTGAATTTATAGGACTGGCCACATTTTAAATACTTGCATTCTGTGTGCAAACAGAAACAATAACAACCAAACTGTCATCCCAAGTCCCAGCTATTTGAATATGTTGTGTTTAGAAAACTCAAACTTGAAGTCTTATACCATGTTTAACTACTCTCCAATTTTGGGTCTTTGATAATTGCAGATAAAATTCATTGTTGATGGGGAATGGACAGTCGATGAAGAGAGAGAGTCGATAATCAGGGGGGGAATTTGCAACAATATTCTCCCAGTTGGTAGATAATTTTTGTGGCCATTTTTTCCTAGGAGTTGGAGCTATCTTGGCCTAACCTTGAGGTAAATAATACTAGCTAGCTCTCAGAGTCGGGTCTCTTGAGCATCGGTCAAGAGCCATTTCACATGTGATGTGGTGAGTCCACAAAGGGAGACGACAAGTTGTCCATAGTTTTTAATGTATTGCACGACTTTGTCGTCTTATCAGAAGCTGTATTGGGAAATTTGTGTTGTAACTGGTGAAGGATGATGTGGTGGTTAGTTTTGCAGGTTGGTAGATTGGAGTGCATATATGGATAGATCATTTTAGGAGTAAATATTGTAGACTTTGGCATTCTGCAAGGCCGAGCACTGGGTAAAGAACTAAAGATTTAGGGTGCGTATTGGATGGCTTAGCTGCTATACTTGGCTGCAGAAACAAGCATAAGTCGGTGTGCTGATGAAGAAACTTCTGTAAAACTGGTTATAGGATTGGAAGTGGGTATCAGCAATGAATAAAGGGTGGGCTGTTTAGGTGTAGTTAGTGTGTAAATTGTAGGTTGCTAAAACAATTTTATCCAAGATAAGGTTTATAAATCTTCATTTAATATTTGCATTCCATATTCTTCAGCAACTTGCCGGAGATTGTTTGTTTCAGATATTATTCTTTCGGGAATTGTATATTAAACTTTGTTGAAGAATGCATTTGTAGCAATTTAAATTGACCAGTAGGTCATCCGGGTTGCCATCATTCTACAAACATAATATTGTAGGATTAATGTTTCTGTTTGCAAATCGCAAAACATACATTACAATAGCAGGAATACCATAATTGCCGTAAATATAACAATTGCAGAACAAATCCACCGAAATTATCAGTAATGCAGCCACAATCGGTCATGGAGACGTTCTTCACCAGCACCAAACATTTCATCAACCCTTTCACCATCGCGATAGAAATGGAAGGTTGGGGTGTACCGAATATGCTGCGTAGTTTCAGGGCATTCATCAATGTCTGCATACACAAATGATAGCTTTGGGAACTCATTGCTCTGCTTGCAGAAAGCAGGCAGGATCTGGCTGCAAACCCTACACCTGAAATCACAACCACGCTCAATGTACAATTACAAAAATTCCCAAGTGACATTCTCTAAAAACGCAGAGTAGCATCCCTAATTCTCAAGGAGACAAATTATCAAACACCTTGCGTGCAAACGCAAAAAGAAGAAAAGGCGTTGTGAAGGGAGAGACGTACCATGAGGCGCCATAGTTGATGACAGTCTGCAATAGGACGGGAAACAAAATGGAGAAAAAAGTGAGAAAGAAACATAGAAAGATGAGAGCTTTAAAGCAGAGGAGAGGAAAACTGGAATTACAGGGGATTTGGAAGCTTTGATGGAGTGAAGAATGTCGAGGAGGTTTTGATCGGAGGAGGCGCGCTTCAGATTGCCATGGCGGTTAACAGGACCCGTCCCCTTTAGTCCTCCTCTGTTTGGGCTATCCTCCATTTCTCACTACTCTCTCCAATCTTTCAAGTGCCTGTGTCCTCTCCTCTACATACCCCATTTATGTTATGTGACGATTTCTCTTTTGTCGAATCTACTAGCCTATTCCTCGCTTAAAACGTATTATTGTCTGTTAAATTATGTTATGCTATAATCCAACATGAATTTTTAGGAAAATTTCATGTTTGATTAGATGGTACGATACTACATTGAATTGAGCATGATTCAGAAATTTATAGTTACGAAATACATCAACAGATCATATAAAATAGTTTCTATTTTCAACAGAATTAATTTTACAATGATTATTCAAAACAAACTCTTGATCAGATTGTTTCCCGAGTTTTACTATAGTATGACACTATCTTTTCAGTAGCAAGGATTTGACTTTTGAGGAGCCCGGGGCTTGAATCTAAGACCCCTTGTAATACAACACTACTAATGTAACTACTAAACTTCTGGTTTACAGCTCAAACCACTTCGAGGATGGTTCTCTCACAGTTAAACCATAATCTCCAAGCACAAAACAAAACAAACCACTTAAATGTAGTGCTTAATGTTAAGCTAAAAACCGGTGCTTCTGGAATATCTTCGTTTGTTCAATACATTCATATCTGCACGTAGCACATATAACTAAAGATCAAAGATAAGCTATTCTGATTATTAATAAATTAGGACAAAGCAAGGAACTTCCATATAGAGATTAAAGCTCTACTCCGCTTTACTGTTTGATCAAACATCATCCAACTCTTGCCTACAAAGTGTGGCTGTGTTTACAAAGTTCTTTCTGCAGTTATGCAATTTATTTATATATTTCTACTTGCACTCCCAATTATGTAATCTACCTGTCTAATGTTTTAATATGGCGTCTAGTTCTGTCTGAGCTTTCAAGTTCAAAGGAGTTTCGACTGGTTTGGTCTCCCAAAATGACCCTTCTAGAAATTTCTTGCATAATGCTTCCACAGATGTATTAATCCTGGCTTGCTTCTGCAACTAAATCCACTGACCATTTTCGAATAGTTCATATATCCAAATTGAATGATTCATTATATGCATGAACAAATTTTCTTTTACCTTGCCTTCAATGACAACTATGAGACCCCATTTCTCGATTTTCGATATGCCCCTTCATAACGGAAAAAAAGAGCAAGTGAGAGGACAATGAAACAGGTTGTTTTCCGAAATTAGAAACTAAACTGATTTTTTTTATAAATTTACCAATATTGAGATCCAGGTAGTCTGTACATAATTTTGATAGAGGCTGAGCAATTTCTACCTGCGTTCAGTGATCAAACTTACTCTAACTGAAAATTATTGTAGAATGAACAGTTGTGAAAAGAAAATAGCTTAGATTTTACAGTAGATACATCTGAAAGATTCGTTGTCAGGCATTTTGAACCAAATGTTTCCATTATTGATTTGCAAGATCTCGACAATTCCATCAAACACTCCCATTCATTGTCCAGCTCAGCAATGTTTGTTGAGGAAAGAATTATTACATTCCGACACTTAATCTACAAAAACACAAGTATGTCAACAAAAATTCAAACTAGTCTCACGAAAGATACTATGTTTTAGTTGTGTAAGAGGACAGGGCAAGCTTTCAAACACATACCATAGGCACAGGCAACTTCTCATGCTGCAATAATTCAGTTATACCTTCAGGCAACAAAGCTATCTGCAGAAATCAAGGCAAGGACTCAGACTAATTCAAGTAACCGTGAACTCTATATAACATTTACCTCATTTCTATCACCAGTGCAATGATTGCCTATAAGATGCCTAAGATATTCTTCAAATGCTTCATCAGGAGCCTACATTGAACCGCAAATTCAAATCATACAAGTACTTTTGCACAAATGCATAAAACGAAAAAATAGTTTCTTCGACTCACCAAGCGGACCCCAAAAGCCTTAGCCACACTGGCTAAGGTAACATCTGAGGGCAAATGGGCCCACTTCACCATACATAAAAACCTACAAGTAAATTACAAAGTTCGTTACATCATTATGAAATCTGTTGCTTTATTTAAATAATACCATATCATCGGTAGCTATTCGCTTCTCAACCTCTTCAGCTACTGAATCTACCTGGTTTCAAAGAAAAATATTGTAAGCAATTAGCATAAAGAAAGTGAATAAAAAGGCAGATGTTAGAGCTTTACAAGTTCAATTACTCACATCACTCCTTACGACGGTTGTTTGTGCTACAGTCCAGCCAATTGAATGAATCTTACTGCACAAAGAAGGTCCCAGTTGATCCTCAGCCATGCCAGATTTGAGCTATGTAACACATTGAAAGCATTGGAAACTTCAGCAATAACAACAGTTAGTTAGCAAAATTATCCAACATTAGCAATAGTTAATATGTTGTGGCGAACGGTAATATGAACAAAATGGGAGACTTACAGAATCTGATCTCCCACAGCAATACTTGAGGCTACAAGCATGTTGTTTTGATGTCCATCAGCACTATTAGCAACTGAAAACTGGCCAGATATGGAAGAAGAGTACTTTTTGACTCTTCCTGCTCTTTCCGACCTTCCATCAGAAAGCAGGTATGCCGGTTTGAATTTTCCTTTACCGCTGGAATCATTGATAGAAACTAGAAAGAAAAGCATTTGGTACAGTGTCATGTATGCTTCCTATTGAAGTGTATCTGCCAAATTACAATCAAATGTATCATGCTATTTCTAAGTAAATAGGAAATTTGAATAAACATAAGTCTTGCCGAAAACTTACTCCTGATCGTAAAGGGTGCAGTACTGAACTTTGCAGGTCAATAGAAAAGACCATACATCTCTGCAAAACAAAGAAACATTAAGAATGGGAATAGTAAACCCAAAAAAAAAAAAAAAAAAAAAAGAAAAGATATTGTTGATAAAAAAACCAGTCATACCTGTAAGAGCAATCCAAGATAGGATTCACTCTCATGAAAGGTGGCCAACCAGGAGAACTCGGGGAAAACTGTTCTTGACCTACCTGCAAAAGTCAAACTTTATTTTTCAAGTCTCAAGCATAAAGTCATCTTCATGAAAATTTGATGTTATGGAAGGAAATTCATGTTTTTGGGGATCATCCACGATACAGAGAATCAAACGTACTGCAGTAGGATCACCGCTTCGCACACCAAGGAAAATAGCTCGGATAGGATTAGCCTTCAATAGACCTTCTAGTCCAGATTTGAAATCTGAACTAATGATATCCATTTTCAAGCCATATCTGATCAAGTCAAATATTTCCTCTCAAAACCGACAAAAGCAAAACAAAAATTGACTGAACTAAGAATTGAGCACAAGCTTCTTACCTTGAAGTTGCGTCATAGGTAAATGAATTGATTTCAGGGAATGCGGAAGAGCTTTCAAAATATATTGTTTGAATTGGGAAAGTGATAGGACCACCATTAGAGCAGTTGTCTCCCTTATTACCCCCTTGATGCAAAAAATAGCCAGCCCTAAGCAAGTGCAGCAAAACCTGAAAACCCAGCAACGGATTAATGTCTATTATAGAAAAGCTAATTACGAGATTAGTTGTCAAGAGAATATGGATTAAAACCTACTGTTGAATCTTTCCCTCCATTAAAGCTAAGAGCAACCTCTTCAGTCCTGTAAGGAAAACCAATTCAGTGTTTTCAAGTAAAAAAAGCCGTTTTCTTAATGTGTTCAAGAGGGCAGCCACATGTGGAGAAGTTTTTGTAATTGAGAGTAAATGAATTAAGAATTCAGAACTTAATACCACATCCTGACAAGAATCCTCAAGATTTCTATAACAGAACACAACCACTAATGTGTCATGAATCCTACTAAAATAAACACGACAATTCTGACAAAAGTCCTCAAGATTTTCAAACAATGCAACAAGTGATGCATAAAATATGCTAAGAGGAAGATGTCAATCCCGACAATAATACCTCGAGATTTCACAAAGGAACACACAATGATTCAAAACTACAGCTCATTAACAATCAAAAGTCCCATTTATAAATACATTCCATTTTCATAACATGTCGAGTATGAAAAAGGAATGGCCATGAATATGAAAGACCAGTAGCTCCATGAACACTGTTAGATGAAATTCCATGCGTGGAACATTTCTTGAATCTTGATATAATAAAACAATTCAATATGACAAAGCAATCTAAAACAGACAAATGCAAAGTCAAGAACACGGGTTTGTTCGGCTCTGTTTTGAACACAGAAATAAATGGGAAAGGGGGGCTAAGTAGCTATGCAAGTTAATAATAGTGGACATTTCAGCTTACATAGTGCCAGAAGTATTGGCAGATAAAAGACAATGTAGACACTTATGGTTAGCCCTTTCCTTCAACTGTAATTCATTTCCATCCCATTAAGACGCTAATCTAAATTTATGATGATTCGCTCAATAAAATTATGCCTCACTTTTCTCATTCTAAATCCCATAGCTATAAGAGGCTTGCTACAATCTTTCATAAACACATTCACAAACGAGTATATAAAAGTCGCAGGACAAATCACACTACAGAGAGAGTTTCAACAATCACCAAGAAGCAAAAACAATGAAGTATTAAGAACTCACGAGTATAAAGCAAGAGCTCTTTGAATAACATAGATGGCATTGCTGTACTTGGTTTTCAGCCTTTTATCGTCACTTCCCCTAATTGCTTTATCGATCTCCATGGACCCTAACAATCAAAATCTCACAAATTAGGCCAAAAACATATAATCCACAGCTCAACTTCGATCAGAACCAAAGTATTCAGTTTCCTTCAAATCAAATTCAAGCGGATAAACAAATTTGTTCCAATAAAATCACTCGTTCATAGATCACAAAATGAGAAATCACCTTCAGAAAACAATGGACACCAAAATCCTCCAAAAAGAATCAGTCCCTTCCTTCCCTTGTACCGTTCAATTTCCGGGTTTTATCAAAATTGAAAGCAAGCAAGGTTCAGAACCCAAATGGGAATCTTTGGATTCCAATGATTGTTTATGTGTGAATTTTGAAAGCTGTTATACAGAAAATGGTGGGCTTTTTTCAGTTACTGTTTTCATCTGCATAACGCATCGGTTATGCAGAGACAAAGTTTGTTGAAAGGGAAATGGAACAGTGAAATTAAATACTCTTGGCTTAATGCATCAAAGGTTTATGAAGTTGGTCTTAATAATCCTCAGTCCTCTAAACTTTTAAGTGTTCCTATCAGTCTCCTAAATTTACCGAAGCAAGTTGATTTCTTTGCCTATCTCTCTAATGTTCTCTATTCTCCATATGTTTTGCATCGAGTTTCGACGGATAAATGTTGGAAAATTAGATACTCAAACGATGGGCATGGAGGTTGTTGCTACACAAACAAAGCCAGCAAAAGAACGAGGGTGAGTCAGTATCTTTGGCGGACTCAGATTTCTTTAACTCAGCTAAATAAAATATCCCCTTACAGTTCAATAGCA
>CAOJBJ010778853.1:0-12537 GCA_948291685.1 Euphorbia celastroides
AAATCTGATACCATTAAGCAAAATGTGAAACCATGCACCTTTTCTATCAACTATTCACCTTTTGGCAATATCAACTTTAATAAATTATTGTGACAGTATTCATACAAACAATGTCGAAATGAGTAGGGCAATCAAAATATATTAATAACAAACTCTCAAAATTAAAGGATCCAGACAGAATCAAGTAAAGCACATTACCAGACCATAAGCTTGTGGTGATGCAACTTCTAAGATGGAAAGTTGAGGTAGCAAATTTGAGTCAGAAACAGCAAAACTAATCAGTTTCCCATAAGCCATTCCTGTTGCAGCACCAATAAAGAGGGACGGTGCATAATAGCCTCCAACTAATCCCGAGGCACGGCACAAAGAGGTTGCAACTATCTTAACCCCAATAAGCTGAAGCAGTAGATCAGCAGAGAGGCCTGGAACGAACGGCCGAGATTCCAACAATATATCAACATTCTGAAAACCCCAGTATAATATTTCAGGGTAAGCCAAGGCTATAACGCCAACTGATAAGCCGCCCAGTACAGGAAACAGAGCCCTTGGAATTCCAACATTGCTTTGAAGATCGTTGACAACCGACAACAAAAAGGATGTGCATTTGGATAAGGCCAATGAAACCAGGCCACAGAGGATCCCAAGCAAGAGATACAAAGGGAGCTCTGAAAATAAGAGAAATAACTTTAAAACAATAAAATCTATTTCTATAATAATACATCAACATTAACAAGATTTTGAGAAAAAATCACACTAGGATATTTGGTAATCCTTTTTACTGTAGAAAAGATAATCAGGGAAGACATCAATGAGAGCTACATGTTCCATTCAGTTGCTAAAATCAGTAAATAAATACACTTGAGATTCCTTCTCTTAGCTATGTTCAGAAAGTGCATGCATCCCACTATCACATTTCCATTGTCCCATGTATAAATATGTGATTCCTACCCTCTATTCCAAAAAGTTGAGAGCTTTACATACTACGTGTTGCTTGGACCCTGGTATAGGTTGATTAGGGAATGCATCTATTAACTTAAAGAAAATATTATGAAGCAATACTACTATACCTTTTATTTCCGTAATGGATAATTGGATAACTGACCTATACAAAATCAACAGATTCTTAGTGTGGATGAAACTAGAACTAATTATCTTTATAAAAGAAAAAAAAAACTCTTATGGCTTTTATGCTCCCTATAAGTAAAAGAAAATTATTTTGAACAGAATTACAAATGAGGATTGATGAGATTAAGATAGACTATACCACTCATTTTTTCTAGTTGTCAAGTACAAGCTGAACATGAAACTAATGCTACACAAACCCATATTCATCTAAAAAAAATAAAACCCCGAATTTAACTCTTTTTTAAACTTGATTAAATTGAATTTTGATATCTTCATTTCAAAATTCTATATCTGTAATTGGATTTGAGTAAAGTAAATTATTCCATAAATAATAAGAACACCAAGTGATTCTCCTCTAGTTACTATTTGATGCTCAACCTTATTTCTCTCATTTTATCAAACCAATCTTATTCTTTGATCTTGTTCATGAGATTCCTCTTAAAAAAATTATCTATTCTTCTCACCGATTCACATATTCAGGAATTACTTATTGGTTACTTAAGTCTTCACCTATCAATGGGTAAGAATAAAGGGAGAACAAAATCCATGTATCATAAAGGTAAGAATACAGCAATCAACGGGTGAAATTATTTACCACCAACAGAACGGAAGTCATACTCCGGTACCTTAAAGGCAGGTTCCGAACCAAGACCAACTTCAGACACCACAGAAGCTATCACAGCACTAAGTATAACCATTGAAGTTGTGTTGGTAAGTTTGGCAGACGAATCAGCCGATGATGGCCATAAAACCGATTCCACAGCAAAGAAACACCCAGCAACAGCAGCATTAAACCCTGCAGTACACATATTTTCTTCTTCTCAGCAAACTGAACCGCCATTACTAGCTTACTTTTGTGCTTTTGCAAACAAATTCCCACAAGAATACACCTTTTGAACAAATTTAAACAAGTGAAAGGATCAAAGAGAAAGTACCAGAAGCAATTCCAGCAGCAGAACCAGCAGCCAAAAGGGAAACTTTGGTCTGCGAATTCCTTGAAAACAGATTGAAAGACCCAATTCCTTTGGCAATAGAAGATCCAATTTCCACACTAGGCCCTTCATGACCCAGAGAATTTCCAGTTCCAAGAGTAAAACTTGCCGCCACCGCCTTGAGAAAAGGGCGCAATGCGGCGGCGAAAGGGCTGCCATTCCCATTCCGATCACCACCAGAATCCAACAGCGACGAGATAGAATTCAAAGCACTGACAATCAAACCGCCACAAGCGGGAACAAAAACAACCCTAACCCAGATCGAATCGAGGGGTTCTTCGCGCAACCAAGCTGCGCCTCTGTACGGAATCCCATCCCAAAAAGTGTCTCGGATTTCATGAACTCCGTTATTAAAGAGAACAACGGCAACACCAGTGAGAACACCAACCAAGCACGAAGCTAGTATGATTCCCGAGTCCCCGGCGCTAGTTGTAGCCTCTTTTTCCTTAATTTGTTGCTGCTGTTCGTCCTCTGCGATTGATTGAGCTCCATTGTTGCTCCTAGCGGTCGTTGTTGATCGAATTATAGGGTTTGAACATATGGGGAAGGGGAAATTGGGGGTGAATTTGGGTTTGATTGAATTGGAGAAACAAATTGAAGGGGGATAGTGGAGGGAAAGAGAGGATAGTGGAGAGTGAAAATGGAGAATTGATGTTTCCATTTCAGCTCTGTTCCCCTCTCTCTCTCTCTATCTTATCCAATTTTCTAATTTTACTATTTTCCCTCTTATACATATTTTTTATTAAATATTAGTATCTTTAATTTTTTTTTAAAAATTTAAATTTCGATAAAATATTAAAAAATTATTATTAATATTCACTTTTTAAAACTTAATTACCACACAACTACTCTCTAACCTTTTCATCACAAATCCTAACCAAATTCTAACAATTTAAAACTTTTTGTACGTTCCTTCAATCTTCCCTTTCTTCTTCCTTTCCAGATGACTTCTTCTTGTTCTTTTGTTCTTCTCCTTCAATCTTTCTTCTCCTCTTCGTTTTCCTATTCCTCTCCAGGTGACTTCTTCTTCTTCTTCTTCTTCTTCTTCTTCTTCTTCCTCTTTTCCATCGATTTCAGTCGATTGTCGTCGATTTCAATCATTTCAAGTCAATTTTCATCGGTTTCCATCAATTTCAGACCGTTCCTGTCGATTCCAGACCGTTCCCGTCGATTTCTGTCTGTTCCCGTCATTTTATATGTAGTGATTTTTCTTCCTCTTTTCCGTCGGTTTCCGTCGATTTCTATTCCCGTCGATTTCAACACTTCCTGTCAAATTTTATCGGTTTCCATCGATTCCAAACCGTTCTCATCGATTTCCGTCGGTTCACGTTGATTCCCGTCAATTTTATATGTAGTGATTTTTTTGGAGTTTCATAAATGATTCATGATCTTGATTTTTATTGTTATATCAACGATATATCCTGTTATATTCAGGATATAACATGATATATTATGATTTTTAGTGTTATATCAATAATATATCATGTTTTATCCTGGATATATCAAGGATATAACATGATATATCTTTGTTATATCCAGGATATATCCTAATACACATTCTGACCGATTCTGACCGCGCTTTTTAGATTATATATTATGTTATATCCTTGATATATCATGATATATCTTGAATATAACAGGATATATCGTTGATATAATACCAAAAATCAAAGATTTAATGAGCGATTGAAAACAAATTCAAAAAAGTATATGATAATTGGTGGCGTTTCGAAGATAAAAATGAGACGAACAAAAAACTCTAAAGTGGAAAATAAAAAAAATGAACGGTTTTTGAGATAATTGTAAAATAAGGTAAGAAAATAAAAAAAAGCATGATACAGTGATGACATCATTAATTAGAGAGAGGAGATCATGGATGAGGGGACCACGCGCATGAAGAGGGAGAACGTAATATTTGAAATCAAAAGTTTGTTAGAATGTATTTTTTGGAAATGAAAAGTTAATTAAAATGTTACATAAAATTAAAAGTCAAAATCAGTATATTTTTGTTGTTTTCTCTAAAATATTTGTATTATGATTTATGAAGAAAATGGAAAATTTTATTTTTTCTTTAAATATCCACTGCTTTATCCTTATTACCATTAAATGAATAGATGGTGAGTTAATTTTATGATAATAAGAGACAAAGTAAATTTTTTTTTATATAATACAAAGCATGGCCTACATCAAAGAAAAACAATGGTGGTAGGTCTGGATATTCAGGTATAAAAATAGTATTTTTGGGATTTCGAAAGTGTAACCCTTATATAATTTGTTAATACTTAAATAACGATGTAAATGTTTATACTGTATGGAGAGTGTACTGAATCAGGGAGTAAATCCACTATAATTAGAGCTCATTTCATTATAAATAGAGAAAAACTACTTTAAAAATTATAACTAAGGTAAAAATTGTGGAAATGAGCAGTTTAAAGTTAAAGAAAAAGAAATTACACCGGAATATCCGAGCTCGGGAAGGAAGAGATAAGAGGGCTCTATTATATTGGATTTAAAAATATTTCTCAACTTTTACTCTTTGTTTCAAAAATAGTTATTAATTTTTACTGTTTTTCAAAAATGTTTTTTCGACTTTTATCTTAGGACCTTTTTCAAAAATTTCATATTTCTTTAACAAGTTAGATGCAACACCCCGATTTGATTGTCTGGTCTCACAAACCAACATGTGTCTTTCCAGTGAACTTTGTTCTCACTCGCTCACTTTTCCGGAATAATTTCTCTGGAGATCACCCATCCCAAAACTATTCCAGGTCAGGCACGCTTAACTTTGGAGTTCTCTCGGAACGGGCTCCCAAAAAGAAGATGCACCTTGTTGGTATAGGTAATACAAATCAAATCTCTTAAGCGTTTCTCTAACTGTGATGTCCCATACCATCACGGTATCGAGACCATTTCAGTTTATAACCGTTCTCAACTGTACTGTCTCATACCAGTACAGTCTCAAAACCCCCTCACATTCGGGGGTGGATCCGGTTCATTCCTGCCCCCATCGACATCTCTCATGACTGCTCTTTGATCAGGTCTTCATACCCCGGCGCCACCCCGTGTCGTTACAATAGAAGCTCATTTAATGCAAAAGGACAAAAAAGGTAAGGTATAAAGGACACATGGACATAGTGGCATCGTGGTGCACAACTTTCTACCTGTTATTCGTGGAACTAATCAGAGATCAACAACACCATCAAAATCACGTTTTTATCTCAACGAATTGCAGATTAAGACAAGTTAACCTTAGTTTTCAGATTAAAGGGAACTCTATTTCACAACGGGCATTTCAAAGTTAATCATGCAACTACTATCTTGAAGAATCAGAGTCTACAAATAGAGGATTTGAGAATAGAAGAAAACACCGGAAAAATCGCACAAGTTGTTACTTTGTTAAAATCAAAGCTCAAAGTAATTCTTCTCGAACCAAGATAAAATTACTACATAAATTCTTTTAACTTAAGTTCTTTACTTTTCTTAGTGCTATTATCATATCGCTGACAATAGATTTTACTCAGCATTCACAAACCTTCATTATTAGACTAAGTGACCAAGGAGAGAGTTGCTTAACGAAACCCATATTTTTGTTGTCGTGGGGTTATAATTTTTTTTTTTGGAAAACAAGAAATTTGGACCATTTCTCAATTTATGTGTGTCATCCTTGCGCAGGGGCCATGCTAATCTTCTCTGTATCGTTCCAATTTTATCGGATGTCCCAGAAGAGACGTGGGGTTGTAATTTTAAACTAACTAAATTATCTTACTCTATTATATTATTAACCTTCTTTGACAATTATTCTAAGCCTAAGGGACCAAGACACACTTCTTGTCATATGTCTAACCGGTTGTTCCACTAGTTTGAATATAGAGAAATAAAATTAACGTGAATCTCTCATCTAGAACATTGCTCTAGCTTAGGTATCAAAGTGAATACGTTGGTTTGGCCGCTTTGTTATTTGTTGAAAAATTAACTTGGATTAGTTTAGTATTTGTTGTAATATAACAACAATTTAAGCAACTTAGGATGCCTTTAGACTCTATAGTTTAAATAAGAGGCACATCCATATTAATATGTTCAAATAAAGTGAAATTCTTAATCGAATAGTTTGCAAATAATGAAAAATACTTTATACCCTTTAAATATCATAGGTGCGCATCGTTTCAGCTTCTATAATTTTGTTAGATTCTGCAAAAAATACGATACCTTGAAGCAATACAATTTGCGAACTATTAGTACCCCCTTAAATTGCTTTTAAGACATTCATAGCGAGTCACTTCATTTACCATGAACTGCCATAGACTCGAGTCAAATGGATCTCGTTGAATATTCAAGCCAGTGTTGCTTCTCTATTTTCATGTTCGATCTCTCCGGTCCAATACCCTAAACACCCGGACCAAGTCTTATAGCAACAAAATGTTGCATAATAAATCGCTATCATTGTCCTTTATCTGTGCATAAGATTGAGTATCTTAAGTTAAATGAAAAAACTAATCGATCCATATGATTCCTCCCTAAGCAAAGACATTAGAACGATTTTCACAAAATTTCGACCCAATTGTCGATAAATGCCAATGCTAAACAAGGCACCTAATTGGTGAAAACATGAAAATAATAATGTTTTCATTTAAACAAACACAATTCATGCAACTTTTGAATTTTGGCTACACGGCATACCCCTTAGGGATTCCTCAAATATTCTACAAGATATCGGGGGGAGAAAGTGAGCGGATCGATTGTGTGATTGGCTATAAAAGAAACAAAAAAGTGAAAAAAAAAACTTAGGAAATGTAGCAATCAACAGCAAATAAGCCATACACCTCAAATTTACAGGAAGGCATCCTTCTCGAGCAACTTTAGAACATCATGCTGGTTGTTCAACTTGGCCACATCGATGGGAGTTTTTCCATCCATGTTCTGAAGGGTACTGTCTCCGAAAAAAAAACAAACCAAAAAGAACAAGTTCGGGTAAGAAATTCAACGGCCAAAGATATTGAATGACAAAGGGCTACTTTCAGGATAAAGGATCGATTTCGTCTTCCGATGTGTCCAACAGTTTTAAAAGTCCCCGCCTAAGCCCCATTTTGGGCTTGAGGTCCAGCTTTTTGGGCCAGTGCCTAATCCAATTTTTCCTGCCTAGATAGTACTTCCTCTTTTCACAAGGCTCACATATATGATATATATAATTGAATTTTCAAGGAAAATTATTATTATTATTATTATTATTATATTAAAATAAACTAAAATTCTATTTTTTCTAGTATCTTAAGTGTGTTTTTATTAATATTTATAATATTTCTTGTGTGATTCACATGATAACTGAACTTCTAACTTTTAACATGTTTAAACAATAAAAACTACAAATCAAAAATAAATCTCAGCCTAAGTCTGAGCTCAGGCCCTGGACCTCTTCCCCAGCTAGCGCCTAGCACTTTTTAAAACGCTATGACTTCAAAATGAATTTGATGCATTTATCATAAATATAGACCAAAAGGTTCACATCTAGAAATAGCTATGAATAAATGGCAAGTCTCATTCTTTTTTGGTGATCTGAACCTGGTACTAAGTTAACAGACCGAATTGGTGTGTGAATTTCATTTTGAACCTATTTTATCTTGATTTTGATATAGATAATGAATTTGATTTTATATAAAAATAATAATACTAATGACTTACACAGCAGCACCGTTCTCCAATAGAAGAGCGACACACTCCTTCCTTCCATAACCAGCTGCATAATGAAGTGCAGTGTTTTTGTTTTTATCCAGTGCATCTACAAGTGCACCTTCCTCGAGAAGAACTTGAGCACACTTCGCCTGAAAATCGAAAACAAAACATTTAAAAAAAAAAAACTTGCAGTGACAATTAGATATAGCAGAAACAAAATTCAAAAAGACGACACCCAAGAACTTCACAAAAGAAACCACTGTTGAAGGCACACCTTAAGGTTTACAAATGAAAGCCACGGGGTAATGCGCCTCTAAGCCAGACATAAGGTGTACAAAACATAAACACACTTGGAGGAAACAATTTAAAAGAAAACAAATTATAGAAGTAGAGAAATAGCCGAATAAAGGCTCTTGGAATGATTTAATACAACTAAAACAATTAAAGAACGAATGAGTGTTTTCTGCTCATAAAACTAACTATCAAATGCTCCAAACTTTTTCCTTATGGCCATGTATATATATATATATACTAGTATACTGATACCTCCATAAAACTGCTCGCCCGAAACAATGCATGATGAACAGATTTAGCTACCGAAACAGGTAAATGCATTTCACCGTGCATCAAACAATAGTAAAAGGAGACGAAGAAAGAAAGAATTAATGCAAATCAGTTCGTACCTTGGAAGTATATTGTTTTCAAGTTATCAACAACACCCTCTTTTTCATGTTCAAGAAGCATCTTTTACCCAAAAACCAAAATAATCAAGACACCAGCCCACTAGTGTATGGTGACCAGATTTTACATCAGTTTTAACAAAGAAGGGAACTCGGGGACGGTAGTTTAAATTTTAGTAAAGTGCGTTGGATGCGAAGAGTGAGATGGTTCTAGAAATCATGGAATGCTGGAAAAATGACATAAATAGCAGTCAACCCGACAGACAAGAAGAAAATAACGAGAAACTAACTGCGACCACTTAAACAACTTAAATGAATTTTAGAGACTTCGCCGGTAGAGTTAATAATCAATCTGATACAAATCGACAGATCCTACTATACTAAAGTGGGAAAATGACTAGGCTGACAAGCTAAAAAATTAACTCATAAAACTGAACGGAATCCCTGGAAACAGTGCCAACAAATAGATCAACAAGATAGGTACAGGGAAGAAAGAATAAGGGAAATGCGAAAGGGGATATGTGAGGTGTTTCTACAAACTGAGAGCTTAGAAACTGATAACATGGGTCTGGTCAGATTCCAGTGAACTCTCTAGTGATAATTAGCCTTTCCAGATACTTTCTGGTGCATTTACCCAACCATTTCAAAGTAAACCATTTTCTACCAATGAGTGACATATGCAGACAGGTATGAGCCCCTGGAAGATCACCAATGCTCAACATACAGATAGGATCCAACACCCTACCTATGGCTATAATAATTAAGAATAGCTCTGTAAAACATGTGCATGTATTTATGGATTATTATATCCCTTTGACTAGATACCAAAGCACCAAACTAGGTTAATTCAATAAAATCAGAAAAAAGCACATGTACTCATGTTACAGCAACATATCATTCAATTATTGTTGGCGAAGCCCCTTTTCTATAGGCACACACATACAAGAGAAAGAATTCTAACCTCTCCATATCCACAAGCAAAATGCAACGCCGTTCTCCCCTCTGAATCTTCTTCATTTTTGTCCCCGCCAGAAGCCAAAGCAGCTTTTAAACCCTAATTGTGAACAAATGAAATATTCTTCATCAACAACTATATCTTGATTGAGCAGAGTGATATCAACTTCAACAGTTGATATTGCTGAATTTGTATCTCATAAACAAAGACACAAATCATTTTCAAGATCGAAATTGTATATATGCAGTTCAATTTACATTCAAGAATTTGAATGTTCTGACAACAAAAGGACTGAAACAACAAGTTTGCATAGGATTAGAGGCAGCATTGAAGACAGCAAAAAACTTTAACACAATTTTAAAAAATCTTCAGCGTAGACTAATCAGTTATGAATGAAGTTCATTAAATTGCCTTTTGTGTAGAGAAAAGGGTCGTATAAGATATTTTATTGCTGAGTCAAGCAAATGCTCATATAATTTGGAAAGTTTTTGGCAGGACACTTCCAGTGTAGCAACTTTAAATCCTCTCAGAAGAAAAAAAGTCACACCATTATCCTGAAGCGAATAAATTAAATATCTAATTCAATTGGACAATGAGTTTGATTTAACTTAAGTGAATGATGAACGCCCAAAACAATACCCACGAATTCTATCAATTTCACCAAATTGTGCACTTCTAATATGGGAAACATAATCTTGTTAAATATGACCTTAGATATTAAGAATAAGGAGCGAAAAAAATTGAGAGCATAAAAGTACAAATACAGAGTTACCCACGGGTTGAAAATTCATTAAAGTATGAATTAAACAAAACTAATGAGCAACTAAAAAGATATATGGTATAGAATCGAATTGCATCTTACCTCGACATCGCCAACACTAGCACAATGATGAACAATAGACTCGTCATCATCTCCTTCTTCGGCTTCCTCTTGTCCAGAATTTTCTATAGAAGAGGCGGCTTCACCTGACACAGCAAGACCCATTGCTTCGCCCAACTTTTGCAAAACATCTTTGTCGTTCCAATACCTTCAATAGTTTAATGACAATTAATCAATTGAAAGCATCCACTTCATGCAGAGAAAATAAACCCTCAAAAGATAATATTAAAAGTTGTGAAGTGCAGCTACAGTTGACAAAGCGTGGGCAAATCGAGTCACGTGTTCAAATAACAAGAGGTAATTCATCAAGCCAATTAAATAATAACAATTCGGTCAAATCTTGACAATTATATTAAGCCCTGATGTTTGCCATTTCCATTTCAAAAACCTACACACATTATTTTTGGCATTTCACGGTTCCGTTCCGCTTTAGGAAACAAATCCATAAACATTTCTGTGCTTCCTATTCAGAAACAAACAAAAGAAGCTAACTCTTCATGACTAATTTATGTTTTTCCATCTAAGGTTCAATGAAAATTGAGAAGTGTAGCCAATGTTTGGCATAATTCTACAGTCAAGTGAAAAAAAAGTAGGTCATAGTATAGTTTTCTGTTCAGACCTCATCATTGCTGCAGGGCCACCGATTTCTATCTCTTCTAAAATAGGTTTCAAGGACGGATCTTCCTTAATTCGTGCCATTCGTTCTTCAATTTGTTCTTTTTGGGCTGGATTCGTCAAATTCTCAAGCATCTGCGACATTGATGGATCCTGTGGAAATATAGCTAAAATCGTAACAGCATGTCTTCTAAGCAGAAAATTACTGAAAAAGCAAAAACCAAGATGTTGAAAAAGGACAAAGAATAGGGCAAAAAAATTACTAGATCCCAAAAAAGGTACCTGCATTAATGCATTACCAAGGCGTTCAGCCATAGTCATAAACTGAGGATTCTGCATAACCTGTTGCATTGTGGAAAAGTACTGCTGCGGCTCAAAAGAAGGGAGAGATTCTTCAGAGGCACCTTGACCTTGCATGGTCTGCTGGAGCTGCTCAGCCATCTGGTTGAATGCAGGATCTTTAGCTATTTGTTCAGCCAATTCCTTGATGCTCGGATCCTACGCACGTTAATTGATTGTTCATCAAAGAATTATACTAAATGCTAAGACAAATGGAAGTAAAAACTGATTAAAAAAAAACTGCCCTGAATATTTAGCTCATAATTCAGAAGACAAGAGTTGGATAGCTTACATTAAGTAGGCCACTCATTGCTGAAAAATCAAAAGGATTTGGAGCAAAGCCAGCTCCTGGATGAGGGGGAGATCTTCCTTGTGCAGACTGAGACTCCCTAGATGAAGTTTTCGGTACTGAGTTTTCAGTTGAGCTTGTTTTCTCATCTAAAATTAATGCAGAATGCAAGTTACAAATAAGCAACCCCTGGTATCCGTATAAAGCAAAAAAGAATTGAAAACAAAATTGAAAGTGGCAAAAACTTCCAATAGTAATAACTCGGAGCAACTAAAGTCTCAGCAGCATAAACTACAAAGTAGCAAATTACTTCGTTTATCCTCTTGCAATTAAGTTTAACAAGCAGATTAAAGAATCCATATAAATATGGCAATAGATCTCAACACAATAACCAAAATCCAGCAGAAAATTCAAAAGAGAGCTTACCAGAAGGGATGTCTTTGTTGGAATTGGAAGCCATTGAAACAAGCTCAATCTAATACCCAAAAAAGAACAGCAATCAACCATAAAAAGAACAGCAATCAACCATAAAAAGAACAATCAATTCGACCAAAACTGAGGAAGCAAAAGTAGGAAAATAAACCTGAATACTATCAATCAAGAGGATTAGATTGAAAACCCTATCCCTCTGAATCTCCCAGTAGAAATTGTAAAATTTCTTCCTATATATGTAATCAGACAAGAAGAAAAGGGATAGAGGTGGGCCAGCTCAATCCTCTCATCGCCTCCAACGTATGGCTGTCTTCGCCGTCTTCCTCCTCTCGGCCCAATTTCTCCGGCGGCCTTTTTCCCTCTCGGTGTTGGGCTTATGTATTTTTGTCTAGTTTTGATACATTCAAATGTTTCATATATCGATCATTATAAATGTTTTTTTTATCTCAACTACTTTTATTTCGATTAATAAATAGAAAAAAAAAAATTTATATAGACCATGTTTGGAATATTTTTATGGTTAATCATTATGTGATGTTGATGGTTGTTTGATGATATTGATA
>CAOJBJ010778858.1:0-12124 GCA_948291685.1 Euphorbia celastroides
CAAGCAGTAGTGACAGCATAATAAATGTCCTCCGGACAGAACAAAATCTTTAATTCCCGGGTTTACTTTGCCAATAGACCAATCAATGGTGCTGTATCGGAAACAAGATTCAGTCGCTACAAGCGAAGGATAATAAGAAAGCGGCCGTAAAACGGGTAGATTAACTAAAAGAAAATACACTTGGCCCACTAAGCACTAGGAGAGATGTTAGAAAGTAGTGACTGGACAAATACGATCGGTGCCGAAGCAGCTACACTTTTTCAGTATCCTGTAAAGCGAGGGAATGAATATTTTATTCAAGCAAGAAAGCGGGTTTGCAGACATTCCACCGGTAATGTGGTTTATTCCAGGAAACTCCAGGTTATTTAGAAAGAGTAGGTACGTCGAATCACACACCTAGCTCAGAGTCGAAGACAGAGCAAGGGCCTTAAAGATGCGATAGATAGTACAAGCGTAAAGCAACTACTAGATGAAAAGAGATGAGGCTAGGTTTCCAGAGAAGGCATGGAAGAGAGTTAAACGCAGGGGTCAAATTCACTTACACGGATGAAATAGGAACTCTTTTTCGAGGAAGGAGGAAGAGAGATTGAGAGGGGCTCGATATCTTTTGATCAGGCACCCGGCCTCACTGGGTGGAGAGGGAGTGCTTTGGTGATCCCGTCACTCTTTTATAGGCTGAAAGATCGCGGGGGCTGGATTCGAACCTGCAACGCTCGCTTTTACTATCAAATGATCGACTTTCAATACAAAAGGAAGATTAGCAAGCACCTAATGATGTAGCTACATTTGCTCAAAGAAGGAAGAAGGAATCTTGCCTGCTTAGTTTCCACTAATCCTTCCTCTTTGGTCATTGACTCGGGAGCATCAGCCCATATGACTGGTAAGAAGTCTAAGTCTTTGTTCTCTTCTCTTGACACTTGTTCTTATAAATCATCTCTTCTTCTTGCTGATGGTAGATCTTGTGATATAGTCGGCAGTTCTTCTGTAAATCCAACTCCATCTCTTAGTCTATCTTCAGTGCTTTCTATTTTATATATAATAGAAATATCTCCTTTTTTGAATCTCTTGTCTGTTAGTAAACTCACTAAAGCACTCAACTCTTCAGTAAGATTCTACCCATCCTCTTCTTTCTTTAAGGACCTCAACACGAGGAAGACGATTGGTGGAGGTCATGAGAAAGATAGGCTTTACTACCTTGACATCAAATCTAAGACTGGTGGTCTTGCTCTCCAAGCATTCATTCCTCTTCTTTTCCCGGCGATTTTGGATGGAAGCTCCACCCGCCTTTTTTCTTTCTTTCATTCCACTCTCAAAGCTGGTTGGTTTGGTCACAATCCATGCTTTTCTTTTCTTCCTTTGACCGTCTGTCTCTCTTCCTGACCCCGAAGTAGGGTCGCTTTCACTGCGTCTATCGAGTTGCGTAAATAAAGAAAAGTCAGCGCTTCAACCGATGCCTGAGCGCGCTCCTTCTTGGTAAAGTTAAAGTGGTGATCGCTCCTTTGCTGACTCCATTGGGCGGTTCATTTTCTATCTCGTAGTAAGCGGACCGGGGTCACAGACCGAACCGGAAGAGAACTCTTCTGTGTCCCTTCCTCAATCATCCCTGGCAAAGCACTCGTCAAGTCATCTTCCAGCTGTCTTGATTCGGAATCAAAGGAGATAGTTCATCGGGGAAGGAGCCTTTGTTCCACTCTCACAACGCACGGAAAGCATTAGGTCTCCTCTGATCTCCTCGGAGAAGCAGTTCAAATCAAACTAGGACTGCCAAGTAGCGTAGCAGCCAGAGAACGAGGCAAGGAGCAGCCTACAAAAGCATTGAGGGAAGGGATCGCAGTCCAATTTCACGATTGGAATTAGGAAATTGGATGGAACAAGATAATAGGGCTGGAGCCAGAAAGACACCAATGGGCAACTCAGGAACGACTGCCAAAGCCGCTGCTGATGAAGATCAGACCAGAAGCAAAAAGTTATGAGCGTAGACCCCCTAAGGAAGGCAGAAAGAGAAGCTGCAGAAGACAATGCACAAGAATGAAAATACAAGGCAAGGCTCCTTAGACTTAATTAATGTCAATTAATGTCCGAGATTGAATCATCATAGGTAAGTCTTCCGTTAACCGCTCTTTCATCACTAACCGGTCTTGTTTTGGTTTTGGAATGGAAGAAGAATCGGTTCTTTGAAAAGGGCTTGTTAAAGCAGCAATTCCTTCCTCTCCAGATGGCATAGAATGGGATTGATTGACAGAAGAAGCAGCTATTGATATTGACTGCACATTCATCTCTGGAGGAGCTTGTTCTCGAATACCCTCTTTCTGCAAGAAAAGAAGGGCTTCGGAGAATGTGAACCGATCGTACGGAGGAACTGCCTTAGCCCTTTCTTTGGCTTCGTTTTGCCTATGAAAATAGTCAAATAAAAAAATCTTATCTTCCCTCTCGCTTCTGCTTCCGTCTGCCCTTATGAATGCCGGATCGTGAGAATCGATGTTTGATAACTAAGCAGAGGAAGTTCTTTTAGCAAGTGAGGATTCCAATTGAAATCCTGCATCTATTGGCGGATAGCACTACATACTTGCTTGGTTACGCGAGGGGTTTTTCTAGTAGAGTAGCTGCAATAGCAGTTGCCGCATAGAGGGATATCGTTGACTGGTACAAGACTTTCAGTGCCTTGCTTACACTTTCTTTCTACTGGTTGGCTTACCCTGTATTTCAAGAGTAAATACCGCAGTGAGGCGCGTGAAGCCCTCTCTTTGTTTGGTCTAAAAACAATATTATTCATCACCGCAACCACTCTCGCTTAGCTACCACTTGTCTTTGCTTGCTTACTTCTAAAGCAAACCAGACTGAAGACAGTAGAGAAAGACTTTTTATTACGTTATCCAGAATGCGATGCCCCAAGGCAAGAAAGTAGCAATCGGCTTTCAATCCTATGATTTGACTCGAATAGCTAATGTCAGAGTAGCAGATATGGTTTTAGCTGAAGCTGCTTTCCCCGGATGCTTGAATTGAAGAATCAACCTTGTCTTGAAAGCGAAATTTCCCGAGAACTGAATAAGCGCTGTCTTCCTCTCTTTTATTTTGCGGTACCTTTGACTGCAGGATAGGATATCAGTAAAAGGGATAAGAGTTCCTCTACCAACTCAGACTCTATCGAATCGGAAGCAGTGGACACTTTAGCTTCCGATACTATTCTGAATTCGTTCCTTCTTCTTCCACTGATTTTGTTACCGGGTAAAGCAAAAGCCAAAAAACCCCCTCGAAAGACTGACCCACTGGCTCTACCGACTGACCTCCTGTACTGGCTGGACTGGCAGAGCTTGGTGCATTACCGATTGACCCTGACTTTCTTTGACAGAGGTTTTTGCTTACACGAAAGGTTAGCAGCAACATCCTTAGCTACTAAAGCTGTGTATCTTGGTTTACCTTTGTTTTATTAAAGAATTCCTTACACTCAATTACCTCTTACCCGAACTGGTAAAGCAGCTAATCTAGATGGGTATTTAATAGTTCCGTTTTTTGCTTCCTCTGAGGATGTACCCCTTCTTAAGGTAGGGGAAGAAATCACAGTTACTCACTCCAAGCCAGTTAATAACGATCTGGAACTTCATTCTTGATTCTTTCCTGGTTTGACTTTATGGCTTGCTTGTTTTCTTTTTACACGGGAAGAGACTGACTTACAAGACAAGGGTTGCTTGAGCATAGGCTCTTTAACTCGCCCCTGGCCTTTACTTTATCCATTACTCGATAGTTGCAGCACCTAATCGCATATTTGAGTCTCCGGTCAAAGAGATTCATGCCTCCACCTCAACAATCGGGGACCGTATGAAAGTTTCCCCGCCGGGGAAAGACTCGCATTCCTACTTCCATTGATCTAACATTTCCAAAACCCTATCCTTCGAAAGATAGTAGCCATCCACCCCCCACCTCCCCGGTCGTTGATACTGCTATCCGCGAATAGCCAGTGGTTTATTATACCGAAATCGGAGTTGGCGAGATATTAGTACTTGACGAGTATATGTCCTCTCCTACCGCTGATTTCACGCTTATCCGCCCCTTCCCTCCTCTAGCTAGATATCCTTTTGACTTAAAGAGTGGAATAAACATCATAAATTGTAAAAAAAGTGAAGGCTTCAAATACAGTGTATTTGAGACTTTATCTAAGAAGAATTCATTCATCCCAGCTTTCCTTTATTCTTTTTTTTGTATTGTCCCTTTCGCTCCTCTCCCCTTGATCTACGTTAGCTTATCTCGAGCTGGATTGTTAAGGGCGAGCTTCCTAGCTCTCCTCTCCTTTCAGTCGAGTGGCTACGCTCCTCTTCTTTTTTTTCCGGGAATGAGCAAGACTTTGTGTTGTAAGGCCTTGCCTTTCTCGAAAGCTAAACCGAAAAGCGAAGAAGTGCATATTCTATTCCTTTTTTTCTAGGACGTATTAAAATGAAGGGTTTTCTACTTTCCTATGGCTTCTGCCTCTTCGTAAAGCACTAAAATGACAATGGAAAGACTCATGGGCATTTCTCACGTATGAAAGAGCCGGAAAGAATAGATGAAAGGCAAGGATTCGAAAGTTTAGCAAACCTGAAATCAAGTGTCACAAGAGTGAGGGGCAAAGGAAGGGTGGAAGAATCAGTCTAAGGCTATGCTCTGGGCTCTGAGAACAGTCACGCCTCCTCTCTTCTTAGCATCTCTCTCTTATTATATTAAATAAAATAAGGCTAGCTCTTCATCTCTTTCGCTTTGAGGTCGATTAAGTAGTATCCCACGCCCCTACTAATTATTCCACATCAGGGATCGTTCCTAACTCATGTAACCCTCACTCTGCTTCTTAGCGCTTTTGGGATGCGGGAACATACTTTGATATTCTACGATCTCGTCTATTGAAAATAGTCTGAAATCGGAGTTCTCCCGAACAGCTCCTAGTCTTAGTTAGCTCTCCTAGCTGCACTATAATAACTATATAGAAGAGTCCTGCATCAGTCAATCTTCTTTGCACGAGCATTCCATACATCACAACTCACATTCTCTGCACTGAATTCTCCTTTCGTTCCTGCTGCATTGGGCCATCATTACTCCCTTCTTTCTGCTAGTTGATTCGAAGCAACCTCAGAAAAGTGTCCCCAAGCCGGAAAAGTAAGTACGTAGAGGAGAAGGTCGGGCAATCAGAAAGAGGCAAGGCAAGCACTTTAAAAAAATGACAAAGCTAAGAAGACATATAAAAAAGGATAAACCTTTACAAAGCCTTAAATTAAAGGCCTTACGTTCGTTCGGGCTTACTGGTAGTCCCATCGCTATACTTTAACTAATAAGAAAAAGTCTAATGCATACAAGAGTGAAGAGGGGAATTGACAATCTAATCTATGTCAGGTGTGTCACATCAAATATTGTATAAGTTAAGTAATCTGCTTGTGCAAAAAGGATAGCTGAGGGCCGGTATCCCATATAGGCGGCACAGTGGGATTGCTCGATTTGGCCATTGCGCTAAGGGATTTATAAAAAGGTAAAGGCAGTCCTGATTGTCAACCAAAAACTTTAGGGATTGTTCGTGCATAAGCGAGGCGCTCCCTTTTCCAGCTAGGGCGCCCTCTAGTTTTGAAGCAGGGCCCAACTCTGCATCCTTCTTCCAAAAGATGTGGCCTGGTTCGGACATCTGTCATGCCGTTCAAGACATCTTAAAATTCTTTAATCTATCAAGGCCACGTTCATCACTTTGGTTCCCCAATCTGAAGCTACCGACTCTTTCGAAGCTTTCCGGCCAATATCCACTCTCCAACAAATAACTAACTTCATCAACAAGGTCATCACTAAACTTCTTGCGAACCGATTAAGCTCCATTTTAGGTCAAATCATCAGCCCTAAGCAATCTGCATTTATTCAAGGCAGTGGCATAGTGGAGAAGATTCTTTTGGCTCACGAACTCATGAAGAAATTCATCATAGAAAGCGAGACTTCGAAGCTTTGTGCCAAGGTGGACTTAGAGAAAATTGATTCCATCAATCGAACTTCTCCAAGCCTTTGTCGATCTCGGATTCTGCAGAAAGAGGTCTATTGTCTCAAGGTATTTTTCTCCTACATTTTCGGTTCTATGCAATGGTACGCCCTTCGCCTTCTTTGGCAGTGGACAGGGTATTCGCCAACGATACTCTATTTCTCCTTCTGCTCTTCTGTATTGCGATGTAAGGCTTCTCCATTCTTATTCAAGAGAGGCAATGATAATTGTTTTAGAAAGAAAATGCTCTGCTTCCCCGGGATCGAAATCCGATCTCTCACTTCTTATTCGCCGACGATCGAATTTTCTTTGCTGAAGCTAGTCTACATTCAGCCCTTGGAATTTCATAATGACTCTCAGACTTTGCAGAAGCGTCGGGCCTCCCGGCATAAGAGTCAACTTTTCCTTTCCAGGAAAGGAGTTGACAGGCACTTTCTTACTGGCCCGTAAGAGGCGCCAAACAATGCAATGTCTGACAACTCGCCTATCCTCTCAAAGAAAGGATCTCCCTAGTAAAAAATGAACTGTTTAAGCTGTGTAGTGCTCTAGCCTTGAGGATCTCCACTAAAAGAAAAGCTGTTTCCTCGCGGCCGTAGAATCCATATTTGAGCTAGGGGGCGATCCTGTTGCTCGCTTCCTGAAGTGAGCTATTTACTTTTTTTTCCCTCTACTGGTGAGGTACTTAGACGAAAGGCAAGAAAGATAGTAACTAACCGAAATTACTGGAGTATACCCCTCTCCTTTATGACTTGCCCGCGCTGATTGGCTTGCTTTGCTGAGGAATGGAGTTGGTGGACAGACAAAATCCCAACCTGGACAAGAGCGATTTGAAAGAGCAGAGATTGGAGATTGATTCAATAGCTTTGGACAGCCGGGTGTGAGCAACTCTCGTACTCTATTTACTGGATCGTGCGTGATTGATGGATTCCTTTTTTACTAGCTAGTGCTATATCTATGGATTGAGTCAGGCAAGTTATGTTAGATATTGATCGAGGAAGGCTGCTTTATAGTCTAGGAAGGCGATGGGGCGAGATCTCAGTCAACAGCCATGGAAAACAGCCATCCTTAAGCGTGCAGCCTATGAAAGGTTGATCTATCCTTCAATAAGACATCATTCCAGGGAAAGGTCAAAGTCACTCTAAGTCATCTCCAGAAAGAATTCCATGAGCCGCTAGGACAGCAGCCCTCCATGCATCAGTCTTCAATTCCCTCTTAAGCGGAGCCATCCATGCATAAACCTTCAATCACCTCTTAAGCTAGGGCGATCATCTCAGTCATTGTCATGAATCCGCTGTTGAATATGCCTCGGGAGAGAAAGAAGGGAGTACGAAAGAAAGACTTCTTGGAAGACAGGGCCTTTCTTCAAAAAAAGTTCAAAAAGGATACAATTCAAATTGAAGAGAAGTAAGGACGATGGTGGAGTGAAAAAGAAAAGGCTGAGCATCCTCGTGTGGGACAAAACAGCCCAATGATAAGAAATTCTATGATCAGAGATGGATTGCACGTGTAATCATAGTAAAAAAGCTAATATTGATTGAGTCAAGCTCGTGAAAGCGATATCTAATAGGGGCAAAACCGATGATCCATTAATGAATTGTAGAGATCTAGTCGGTATCCATTGAGTAAAGAAGACGCAGTGAATCAACTCCATTCTTAATACGTGATTCCAGAGAAACCCACTCCATTCTTTCCGCATGAATGAAACGTTCGCTTTGATGAGTACCATCCATCCTTCTTTTCGGAGTTGAATGGAAAGCACACCCCGGAAAAGAAGATTGTATGAAAGCTAGTACGTTTATTCATTGTAGCGATCTGTTAGATAATGATTAAAGAAGACTTGTGAACATCCGAACATTTTCCCCATCCATCACCCAGGGAACGAATGGGGGTAGCTTCCTCTCTGCTAGGCTAGGAATAAGGAAGACTTGACTTAAAAGAATTAGAAACTGTGGAACCCGAGTACTTCCGAATCAATGCCTTTTCTTAGGCTTTTCTTAGGGGAGTTTAAGTTACCCTTTGACTCTAAGTTAGAGTGAGTGCCTCTATCGAAGTTCTAAGATTACCACCTTGGGCATTTTATTCCCGGATTTCCTTACTCGAAAAATGGATTGGATACTCGCTTTGAGAACCTGTTAACCCAGCATCCGAATCCGATAAAGGACTTTCCAAGGAAGACTGAATAAGATTTAAACGGATTCTCTGACCTATAGGGATGGAAATCGACCCGACCCTAGCCCCAAAGTCAAGGACTACAGGAGAAATCTTCACGGAGTAAGTCTTTCCAACCCGGTGGACTTTCTTCTGGCTTACGTTCCGTAACCCGAACATTTGATCCTTCCGTAGTTACATACCTAACGGGGGAAATCGTAGCTAGCGTAATCCTATCCGTCACTAGCAAGAAAAGAAGTAACTTAAGGAAACATCCGGTGAATTCGCGGAGGAAGCACAAGAACTTGTCTCTAGCCTTACCGCTCATCGAACGAACCCTTGATCCTAACCCTCGGATTGATTCCCGGAAGTTTAGGCACCAAGGCTGATTAAGCAAAAAAACCCAAGGAAAAGGGCTACCTAGCTTGAAGGCGTCGACTGATCCCTCTCTTCTGTTCAATGGGAAGTCTTTTCACATTCTAACTCCTTTGCTCTTTGGAAAGTGAAAGTCTTTTTCTTAGCGCTTAAGCTACTACCTAATTCAACTTCCTCTTACTTAGATAGAGGAGAGAGTTGCGTAGAAAGTCTTGCTTCTCTATATGAATATGAAATTACCGCCTTCCTGCATTGATGGACTGAAGCAGGAATGAAATGGGTACAACCAAATCCAAGTAAGCTTGGTGAAAAATGCGCTCGAATGAGAAAGTGAAAGGAAGAGTTAGCGGATCAATTTCAATCGATCAAGCCAGGTGTGACCGGGCATCTTCTTGTGAAGAGTGATGTTTACAGCTATGGCCTAGTCCTTCTTGAGCTCCTTACTGGAAGAAAACCAGCGGACATGTCTCAGCCACCCGGTCAAGAGAATCCAGTCTCTTGGGCCCGGCCACTCCTCACAAGTAAAGAAGGTTTGGAATCGATTGTAGACCCGGCCTGATTTTCCTTTTGATAGTCTTGCAAAAGTTGCAGCTATTGCTTCAATCTGTGTTCAACCAGAGGAGACCTTTCATGGGTGAGCTTGTTCAGGCCTTTCAATTAGTATGTAATGAGTGCGATGAAACAAAAGAACTGGGATCCAGAAGTTGTAGTCAAGAGGATGAGTCTATCGACTTGGATGCTAGGATTAGTAAAAATTCCGGCCATTTGCTAGATAGTTTACGAGCCCCTTTGAGCTTGTGTATTAGCTTAGCGGGTTTACGATAGACAGCCCAAAGGAGGTCTACACATAACATGCGGTTGAGACGGAACAAGATAGGCGGCGTGCGCCTTGTAGAGGAGAGTCCCTATATGCCCAAACAAAAAAAAAGACCCAAATTTTCGTGTGTATGGTCGCCCCTGTATAGCTATAATAAAGCTTTCTTCTTGGGCCTTAGTTACTAAGGCGCTTTAGTCTTCTTGCAGCTAAGCTAATGCGTGCACTTCCGTTTTCTTCGATTGCTGGTGGTGACCAGTTTAGAAGAAGGATCCATGAACTTATTGCGCAAGATCAACCTGGAATCGTTATTTTTCTTTTTCCTATTTCCGATATGAATGCTGCCAATGCAATCCAGGCTACTGGTTTTTCGGGTAGATCCGCTTGGATTCGATGGAGGGATTGATTTGGCTTTTGTGGCCTAGTGGGTGGACATCCCCGCAGCGTTTAGTCAGGTTGTGAATGCAGTCGTTCGCTTGCACCCCCAAAAATGGGATTAATCGTTGACCGGCGGGGAGCCCCAACCCGGACTCTCACCTTCGTCTGTGGGGGGAGATCAGCAGTACTGCTGATGCTCAATCCGCTCCTTGGCTTCGGGGATTTTAATGAGATTTCCCATTCGTCTGAAAGATCAAATGCTTTGTTAAGAATAGATAGTCCTTGTATTAGATCTTTCCGCTCAGCTATTTTCCTAACTGAATGAGTTAGCATGGAGTATGATACAGAGAGAGAGGTCTCCCCCAATATAGTACCTAATCTTATACAGCATTAGCATATCGGCAATCAGTACATGATTTCTGTCTTAAATGGATCTCCCTTTCTGGGTTTCCTGTCCTGTTCAATTCCTTTTTATTTAACACTTTTCGGAATTGACCTTTCACCCAGGAGTTCTACTGTCGGCCAATGCAGAGGTGGAAGGCTCTCGTCGCTCAGGAAGCTACTACTGATCCCAGACCTGCACCAACAAACAAGGATTTCACTGAAACTTTAGCTCAACAGCTTAAGGGCTACTCTATCTCATCCGCACGAGGGAAGATCTAGTGATAGAGGAAAAAAGAGAATTAAGGTTTGTAATGAATAGACTCTATTACACCAGAAAAAAGAAGTATCTTACCGCGCATCAGCTTGAAGAGCTGCTATGTCAGGCTTAATAGAGCCTCCTACCTAATCAAATACTGAACTGAAAAAAGAGAACCTTCTTTCTTTTAGGATTTCCCACAACTTTAAGAATTAGTTAAGAGAACATTATTGTGCCCACGGTAAAGGCTGAGGGTGGTGGGAACGTCAATCAAAATCGGGCAGGATTCGCTCAATCAAAGACAGTTCAATTCGATCCGATCTCGGGTGCTGAGGACGGGAATGATTTTGTTTAAGCTTAAGATTCGGATTCGGCAGATGAAAGGGCAAATTCTTATTCTTCATTTGATGCGTCTGAAACGGCTTCTGATTTAGCTTCCGAAGCTACGGCTTCAGAGTCTGGTTATAGACCAAGCCCCCTCTCTTAGTCAGTTGCAAAAGTCCCAGTGGTAAGCATTCTCTATTCCTTGTCTGAATGCGATGTCTGACCAGTAGGTGGGGAAGTTAGGGCAGGCAGGTACGATGTTGATTCTCATACCCTCTCTGTCTAAAGCTGGCTCTTTCTGCTGCTTGCCACTACTCCGAAGTTGATGATTCCGCTTCCGATTTGCTTGGTTTTCAGTCTACCGTGTACTGTACTGTAGATAAAAGAATGCATGTTCACCCGGGCATTGAGTCAGGGCCCTATGCCTTATCTTCCTTAGTGATCTTTTTATCTTATCCAGGTTGCTCTGGGGGCAGCTATCACGCTTAGGCTGGTTGGAAGCAGGAATGTCGGAAGCGGTAAGGCAGCTAGCGGAGGGAATTTCGTCAGTGCGGTAGAGTGGACGTAGCATTGAGGGGTGCGCTGGTGGAGGGAGTTGGCCAGTGATAGTACAGAGTAGGCTTCTTTCTTTCCGTAATCGGATATGAAGCTGCCGGTCAATCGGCCCCTTAGCTTGTGATATCGGCGATTGAAGGAGTTTCATGCTTGCTGATAGCTTGACTTTACTATTTCCTGGAACTTTCTTGATCCTCTTCTCTAGCTTTCTGAAGCTAAAGACATTGCCCGCTTTACTGCTTGGAGGAAGAGAATCCGCTGTTACAGACCCGGCTGTGAAAGAAGGAAAGTCTACTGACTTGCCTTTTTGAAGGACAACTTCCCTTGTTAATGTACGAACAGGGGACTAGAAGAAAGCTGCCTACAATCCGATGCTAGAGGAAGCCAAAACGACACATCCAGCAGTGTCCGTAACGGAAAAAGCGGCATCGTTGACTCCGGAGAAGTAGAAGATTCAGCCAAGAAGGGAATAGTTCCCAAAAGAGTGTTGCTTTAACAACATTCTATTCTAGTTATTAGATAGTGACATATATAGACATATAGAAATATATATATAATAATAGAGATCTCAGTTCTATAGTTATAAGAAAGTAAGAAGTGAAAGATAGTTATGCTTTATGCTCGACTGACGTCAATCTTCCCAATGAAGATAAAGAAAGGAAGATTCTAAGAGACACGCCTTCTGCCAAATATTTGACGTATTCATTATATTATTTTATTCGATTGAATATGATTAGCAGTTCGAGATTATTCAAAATTTAGAAAAAAATTGAGAAATATAATATGATACAAGTAGGAATCATAATAGATATATTTCCAATTGGGTTTTCTAAACGGAGCCTGGATACTTCATTTTTTTGTTTTTGGTCCAAACAAAGCAACCATAAATTATTCTAATTAATCATAAATTATT
>CAOJBJ010779430.1:0-10201 GCA_948291685.1 Euphorbia celastroides
AATAGCGAACTACTTAAAACGATGATGCATTTGTCGAAGAGTTGTACACAGAAACGGAAAACTCAAATATTATGGTAAAATTATGATTTCTGTTCTTTTGTCATATGATACATTTGCCAAAAGGGCTCAAATTTAGTATTAGCACGATCAAATAATGAACATAGTTCAACAGGCTGTTCTTCAAGCAAAATGTTTCTCTCTGTTACTCTTGCCTGTTGTTGCTACTTGATTTTATTGAAATTATCACCATCTGTTGAATCTGGAAAAACATCTCAGGGTTTTGAGCATCCAATTCTTCATGAATTCACCTGCAAGTGCAATACATAAAAAAAGGAAATCATTTAAAATGTGCTGTTTCCAAGAACACTTCAGCAACAAACTAAAACGGATTTGGATTCTCAAGAGAAAGCGTTGGCAATAGAAATCATTGTTACTTCTCACATCAAAAAGATGGACTCCTACAACAAAGGGATCCTCCTAGAAGTATACACACCAGCCAATAGTTCACATGACTAACCAAAAAATCTATTCAGACATGAAAAACACAGCATCAATCAAGCTTTCTGGAGATGTCATATTGCAATCAGCATCCTCATTTCAGTTAAAAAACACGTTCCATTTCGTGTAGGAATCAAGAACCTTAAAGCAAACCGTTTTCTATTCCTCTTTTCCTCAATTTACGAGCAACATACACAGGCAACTCAAATTTTTGCTGAGACGGATCTTACTTCAAGCATAGTGATCATCATAATCACATGAATGCAGCCACTATTTCAAAATTTGTGAATGCAATAGTATTTGGGAATCTCCTAGTGTGCAAGGTATAAGTTTTATTGCCATTCCATTTCAAAGGTGAATTAGACGAGATCAGAGCAAAACACGAATCTGAGACGATTTCATAATTTCGAAACACGCATGTTGAAGAAGGTAGCACGAGCTGTGAAGGCCAATTTTCCAGTATTCTTGATCTTAAACTCCATAGCAACCACAGTCAAATTCCTTCCACTCCTCTGCACCAATGCATCGACCACCACAACCTCCTGAACAAGACAATTACAACAGTTACAGCAACATATCAGGTCACCAATTCTCCATCAAACAACCAGTTAATTCAATTTCACAGCATCAAATTGGAATCCTAAATTGCCAAGCTTCACAGTTCTTCAGGGGTATGAACCATGGAGAACGAAACTAACTAGAAACTGAAACACAAAACTCACATCTCGCGGTAAGAAATCCCCAATTCACCAAGAAAGATCTCCTTATCCTCAGCTACAACAGTTCTAGCACAAGCAATCGCCACTCTCTCTGCAACAGCTGCAAGAGCCCCTCCATCAAGTCCTTTATAGAAATTCTACATCTCAAAGTCAGAAAACCAAGATCAATCGTCTTTGTTAAATTTAAAAAATCTCTATCTCAAGCATCAAACAAAAAAGCATAAAAATCAATCGACGGACGAAAACAGAAAGATCAAAGAGAGGTTACGGCGAGAGCGGGAGCAACGGGGAATTCACAAGCGATGCGGCCGCGTTGAATCTTCTCGGCGGTGAGGTGTTTGCTTAAGATATGGGAATAGGCGTCGTTGAATTGGACGTTTTCAGGGATAAGGGCGGAAACTCCGACGTTATGGAAAAAGCCGGTGACGATTTGCTCGATTCCGGCCGCCGGAGAATTGGGCTTGCCGGAGTTGTTAGCCATCATTTCGATTGACCCTAATTGCGACTTTTCAGTCAATGGCTATTATAAAAGTTGTCAAACTTTTTTGTTGGCCCCCTCAACTTTTATTTTATTCAATATAGTCCCTTTATTTGTCAATTGATTAGTCAAAAGCACAAAAAATTAATAATTCTTGTGCAAGTTTGTTTTGCGTTAACGACTTAAGAGATGATCACATCAATTTGATTTCATGAGCAGACAAAGATGAATCCTTTTCATGTAGTTTTCTTCTAATAGATAATGAAAATCCAGTATGATTAAATTCAGAAACTTTACCATCAATTTACTATTAACAAGACAAAGCATCATTATAATCAACTCTCTGAACAAATAACTGCTATAAAAAAAACATTAAAAAATCCAATATTGATCAATTGCGAAAATGCAGAATCCATATATCAACCAATCCGATTTCCATTGTGAGAACATGATTAACACGAATTCATTAGTAGCTTGAACTTCAGTTTTTTGCAGGAAATGGCAGCCCGAGATCAACACAAAGCTCTTCATCAGGCTGCAGAGTCCCTGGGATTGCACCAAATGCCTTTCGCGACGCTTCAAAACCAGAAGCCACATAGTGAACATATGCCGATGCATCCTCCAAGTTTTGTTTTAAATTAAACGATGTCGAGGCGAAGGATTTATCTGTACTTTTTACTATTTTATTTTCTGAAACTCGGTCCAACTCAGCGACTCTTAGAAACCGTTCTGTAGCTGCTTCCCATGAGAGAGCATATCTCTGCGCACCTGTAAGCTCATTAGGCTGTTCAGCCAATGCTTTGCGTGTTGACACGACAAAGTCGATGCCTTTATCGTAAGTTAGGCAATTTGGAAACTGTTTGAAGAATTCATTTGAGGGATGGTTTGCACATACAACGAGCTTTCCCATTGCTAATGCTTCAGCTGTGGTTGTGCATACTACATCTGTTGTGCTCGGGTTCAGGAACACTTTGTAACTGAGGCATCAACAAGACAATGATAAGTAATCCAAGTCACACTTTGAGTATAGTCCAAAGGCCTAACCCATCACTATCCTCTTTCTAGTGGTCCCATTTCGCATACTATTCCCTAACCTTTAGAATGCTTCTCATTGTCCTTTTGGCCTAGGAAAACTGCACCAGTTTGCCCCTGAATGCCACGTGTCAGTTTGGATTTGGAGAGAAATTTGGAAAAACAGGAATTTTATACAGGGGGCCTGGTTTTTTTGAAACCCACTCCCATCCAACCGTTATCTTTGAAAAGTCAAACCAACCAGAAACTGGCAAGTGGCGTTCAAGGCAAGTTGGTATTCATTTTGCAAGTTTAAGAAGCAACTAGAAGCGCTTTGAAGGTCAGGGGTGCAGTAGGCTATTTGGACCAAGTTTGAAAGTAAATGATGGTTTGGCCTTGTCCGAATCACATTAACCTAGTTACTTGGCAAAAAATCACTATCATTAGTCTATGAAATTGAGTAGCCAAATGAGAGGAAACTTACTCATGGAAAACAGGATCAGCATGATCTCGCCCCGGGTTTACTCTAACTACAAGCTCTAGTGCTTCAACTGCTTCCTTAACTTGATCAGAGTCTTCCCCACTTCCGTATAAGTCAACTTCAAGTCCAGCCAGCTCCTTTTGGTGATCACGAAGAAGCGTTAAAAGTTCCTTATAGCCTTTGCTCCACACCATTTTTCCAATGTAGTAGGCACCTTCAGTGAATGCCGGGGTCCCTTGTCTCTGAAGATCCAATGTTTTCTTCCCAGTCTCAAGAAACTTCGGGTTCACTCCATGGACATTGCATATGTCTGAGTTTGGATAATCTTGAGTGGCTGCAGATAATCTGATTACCTGCACTTTACATCCCCAGACTGATGTCAGCAATGAATTTTCTGAAGTTTTAGCAATGAAATTACCAGAACAAAAACTAGTCTATTGAAGAAAATGCTATTATGAGCAACATGGACTACTGATAACAAGAAAAAAATATCTTAAAACCGCATGGTTCTTTGAAGATTTCTTAAGCCAGATTGTTCAAGAGGAACAGAAGGACATATATAACAGTCCATTCCATAAGTAAAAATAAAATGAAAAACAATGGACATACCTTGTGACAATATATGCCGACGACCCAGCTATTCAGATATTTAAGCATAAAAGCTTTAATTCGTCCGTTCTTCTCTCTCTTCACATATTCCAAGTAATTGGTGTGTACAATTCCAACAACGAGGCGGAACTTAATTTTCCATCTCTTGCCATGATGAAACCATGTTAGATGCTCAGGCTCTTCAAGGATTGCAACATCTGCCTCTTCATCAGGGATAACTTCAGAGATATCTCCAACTGGAAGAATGCTTCTTTTGTCTACAGCAAACTGCACAATAAATGGTGTCAGGAATAAAATAACCATATTTCCATGGCCAAATACATCAGGACCCCCCGGACTTGTCTCTTGTGTAAAATGAAACTTTCAACCTTGGAATTCCACATGTTAACTTCTGATTCAATGACATTTTTTAAAAGTCAAGCCAATTAAAAGCCGACATGTGGCGTCTAGGGGGGCAAAATGGTGCATTTTTGTTGCAAGTTTACAGGGTTGAGAAGAACTTTCAAAAGTTCAGGGGGGCAAGAGGCAATTCGGGACAAGCTGGGGGGAGGGGTGTTCCGTAAACTTATATCAAAATGTATGATATACCTTGGAAGGATAAAAGCATATGCTGAAACCTTGTACAAATGAAATTCTATCTGCAAGCCACTGACGAACATAGGCTTCATGTTCTGAAGGAGAACTGAATGTTGTGTTATTAGGATACACTAACTTTTGATGTTTCAAAGACAACCAAGGAATCACCAAAGTGACCTTTCTGTCTCCATCCCTTGCAAGATATGCAGCTCGGAACAGAGGGTTGACTGCTGTTCCAGTCAACCAAGGAAGACTCGCAGTGGTAAAAATGGTGATATGCTGTTTCCTATCCATCGGTAATCAATTCTAAGAGCCATAAAATGAAAACTTGCCCATGGAGCTCAAGTTGTTCCTTGCTGAAAATCAGAAAACTATGTCTCCACAAAATGAGACTGATGGATTTAACTGCAGAAATTATAGCCCGTATTTAAGTCGGTATTAAGTTATCAGAGCATTACATCTATCTACATTAACTTCAGATCCCTCATGCACAGCGCATGAGCAACAAAACACAAATCACATGGTTTATCTATGAGGAGGCGTATTAAACTACTAATATATTCCAAACTGAAATCAATCAACTGACTGAGAAAACACAAATGTTTACAAGGTGCATAACCTAATGTAGTGATTCCCGCTATACTTGGATTAAAATCAAGTAGGGATGAGAGAAAAATGAGAGGCTGAGAGCTATCCATTCAGATGAAAAATCTGATATTAACTTGTAATTTATGATCTAAAGTATTATTCCTGAAAAGTCCAGAAGCTATGGGTGTCTTGAGGCTTAATCTTTTTGGTCTCTAAGCATCAGTAGCAAGTTCAAGACGAGCACTCGAACATTAACCCCTCATGCACTAAGTCCAGAATCTTGGTAACTTTTAATTGCTTCAGCTTAAATGATTTGGAAAATCGACAATTCAATATCTATAAGGATGCTTTAAATATTCCTAAATTACTAATCCAATCCATACCAGTTGATTTTGAGCTACAAATAGATGACGAAATTATGAGGAAACTGAATATACAACATTCAAGGTAGAAATCAGAACCTAATACCAGCAACAGCTTCGAAGAACTAATAACCAATTGCAGAAATTATATATGCTAATCGGATAAACAAAAACAAAATCAAACAACAACTGGAGAACAACAAACGCAAAACGAAAAAGAAAAACAGATACCTGTCAAAGACAAATAGGAGAAGAAGCTGATAAAAAATGAGCAAAAATACACCTTGAACTCCGCTGAATTTAACGATTTTCTGTTGTCGTATACTTGAGTACAATGAGCTGGACAGAAAAGGGAAAAGATTCGAAAGGGTAGAGGGAATGAGAGAAAAGAATCGCGTGGAAGTTATATGAAAGACGAGACTTTACACTTTGGCAATGAAAAAGAAAATATAAACGGCGTCGTTCAAAGCACGAGGCTTTTTTAGGTTGTACTAGTCGTGGATGCAGAGTAAAAAAAGGAAAAATGAAATCTTTTTGTCTGTTAGTTTAATGGCTGCTGGTGCTTGAGCTAGTAGAATGGACTGGTAGTTTGGCCGAAACCCTAACATCAACGTCGGCAATTTTCAGCAACACTTCTCTCTTTTGACCACCCGCAGGCTCGGCTCCATTGTTAGGTACGAAAATTCATTACTTGCGCTTTCAGCTTTTCTGTTAATGGTTGCTGATTGTTTTGAAGTGATAGTGCTTGATTCTCCATGTATTATTAAAGAAATGGACAATTAAGGTGATTAAGTAGTCTCATATGTTTATTTTTGCTTGATATAGTTCAAAATTGCCTCTCTTTTGATAAGTATTGGTTAACTTGTTTGTGAAATTGTATCCTATGAGCTTTGTAATGTTCTTTTCTCAGAGGTTTCAGTAGAATGTTGACGGGATACACGGAGGGTTTATCGGAGCTTGGGTCTTCGAAGGAATTCATAGATTCTGATCCCGAGTTAGATGATGATGATGAGGATTTGAATCCGGGACAAATATTGTATACAGCTTCATTTGAGGAACTGAGGGAGAATACCTTGAAGTATGATACAGTTATTTGGGTTTCCATTTCGTTGTTGCTGGTTTTGGCTTGGGGAGTTGGGATCCTTATGTTTTTATACTTGCCATTTCGAAGGCATGTGCTTCGAAAGGAGATTTCTTCACGTAAGCTCCATGTTACACCCACCGAGATAGTCTATAAGGTACATTTTTGCACTTTTCATGTAGACTTCTCTCTCTCTCTCTCTCTGGATATTGAATTGAAATCTTTTCTCGTTTGGCTGTAAGATGAGAGGTTGATAATGATTTTGATGCCACTGGTGTTTGTTTTGTTGTCTTTTCTCAAGGTTTCAAGGCCTTCATTCATACCTTTTTGGGGAGTAGCAGCATTTGAGAAGCGTGTTCCTCTTTCCTTGGTGATTGATATCATTGTTGAACAAGGTATTGATTCAATTTCGTTTTTTGTCGGTTAATTTACTGGTTATATTGTACTGAAGGAGAAAACATATTTGTTTAAACTGATGCATAAGTATATTGCTGATGATGCCATTTCAATAGATTTGAGATAGACTTATGCATTGCTGATCTTAATAGGTTGCCTACAGTCTATTTATGGAATCCATACTTTTAGAGTTGAGAGCAGAGTCCGCGGTGGAGCTGCACCAGTAGATGAAATACAATTCCAGGGTGTTTCTGACCCTTCACTTTTGAGGAAGGTACTATGGAGTTGAAATTTTAAATATACTTGCCATCATATTTTTTTTAGCATAAGATAAATTGTGATTTCGTGCTTGATAAGATATAGCTTTTCTTGTAGGTTATAGTAACTGAGGCTGCAAAAAGTATACAGGATACTGGACTTGGAAAGGGTTGGAAACCCGCTGGTCTTCCAGGGGAAGGAGAAAGTTTGTCTAGGATAGGATCATTGAGCGAGGGACCAGCTGTTTTCAAATCTCCTGCCAAAAGCTGGAAGGTAATTTTGAATTTTTTTTTCTATATCATCTGGAAGTTATTGACATTTAGGATGCTCGGTTAACTATATTCAAACAAAGACGCTCAAAATTGTCTTTAAGTGATTCTAATTATGGTTGTTTAGTGTTCCGAATTGATTTTCTACTATTTTTGAATTTTGACTATGCAACTCGTTGCATGTAGCTTTGTAATGTAACCCCGTAGCATCTCTTGATAGAAGTCATACTTGAAGCATTCATAGATGTGGCTATAAATAGCTCGCTTAGTTTATTTAACCTTGCACTTTTGCTTCCAAGCCCTTGGCTTTCCCAAATACATAGGCAACTAATATTTTGTAAATTCCTAAATGTTATGATTATTTGAAAGAAAAATTTGGGCAACTCGTGATTTTGTGTATCAAGTTCCTAGTTCTACATATTGTGTCGGTGATTTGATCTTGTAAGTGGATACTTGATTATTATTCCACGTGCTTGATATTATCAACGTTATGCAGATGACTGGTTCTCCTCGCTATTCATCTTTGGAGCCCAGATGTGGAATACCGAGCGAAGTCTTCGTAAATAAGTTGGATGAAGTCAGTAAATCAGTGAAGGTGCGGATTCTATAATCTCTCGATATCTTTGTTAACTTAAACCAACAGAGTATTGAGCATATTGCAGTTTGAGAACGGTTTTAATGGCTACTATTATTTTACATTTTGGTTCTTTTATCATTTAAAATCCATGCACTTTGTTTCTGTTGGTGTATACAAGTTTTTCTCTTGCAATAAACGTGCCTCTTCTCACAGTGCTCTTTCCCAATACCCAGAGAAAATAAATGTGTTCATTTTCGTTACTGAAGTGTACTTAAATGTGCCTCTGTTGCATCTTTTGCCAGAAACTCGAGTCGCTCATTGAGAAGTCACAAAGTGGTCCAGAATACAGTGAGAGCTAGACAAAATTCTCAATTAATCATTCAGCTATCGGTTACTTTTTGACCAGAGAAGTGTTTCCATGGTAAATGGGTGACAAGAACTGAGATCTTTCATGGCTTTTGTCATACAGAATTCAGGCGCAATAGTTTTCATCAATCAGTTGGTGCTCAAAGAGCACGGTTTTTTTTTTCTTTCCAATGAATTGTGCAATGTTGTTCTTATGATTTCGATGTTGTAGATAATTGAATCTCACCAAATGAGTGCCTCAACATTTTTTGTATTCTTTCAATCTCAATGCAAATCTTTGATCATTTCCGTTCAGTTCTGTAATGTATTTGGTTTTTGCAGTTGAAATTTAGCAGTGTAAACACATCTTTGACTTCAAGTTCTCATCAGATGAAAGTTCAGCTACCAAGAACAATATGAAAATTAGTGGATTATTGAAATCAAACTGGTAAATATGTCTAATTTTCTGTCTAGATATATACCAAAATGCCATATATATCCTGAACAATATCAGTAATTCCAAAAGGTTTGATTACTTCTGTACTGTTTCCTCAAATATAATTTCACAAGCTCTCTGTAAGTCCATTTCTTCTGCTTCCCAAACTCCATAAAAGCCTCTGCACTTAAATGGAAGTCACCTTTTCCCATAACCTCAAACACGAAAGGATCGGTCAATATTTTCGGGTGACCATCGAAATTCATTTTATTCATAGCAAAATCCAAGTTCTTAACCAGTCGTCTTTCCAAATACGCATCGACAACACAACCATAAGTGACAACATCAGGCAAAACCCCTTCATGTTTCATATGCTCAATGCTAAGATGAAGGTCCCAAAACATAGACATTTTCGAAAAAGCAATAGCTCGAATGTTGAAAGTAGTGAGATCGGGGCGAAAACCAGTTTGCAACATCACCAAAAACTCCCTCTGCAAGGTTTTCATCTTGAAATTGGCAGCAAAAGAGAGCAGCAGAAAGTTCCAAATTAGGTTTCCTAAGTCTCGTCTAGCTAAACCGACATCTCTCAAGAATTCGCCTAATCTATAGAACTTCTTCTCCTTCAGATATGCAAAAGACATAGCTCGGATTCCTTCAATATCTATGAGATGTCTAGAGCATTTCAAACGGCTATAAGCAGATTCCATTTCGGTTAAAGAACCGTGAAAACTGTAGTACTTAATGAAAGCATTGCCGGTGGCAAAATCTACAGGAATACCCCTCAAAACCATATCCTTCAATGTGCTTTCCATCAATTGAAGCTTTCCTCCCTTACCAAAGCAAGAGATTGCAAGCGAGTAAACCTCGGACAAGAATCTGAAATTACTGTAACTTAGCTGGTCAATGATCTTGGTTACTTCATCGAAAAGTCCCCATTTTGAATATGCATCAATTAACCTGGAAACTGTTCGAATGCTTGGCATTGAAGTAGCATTTAACATTTCTTCCCAAATCACCTGAGCTTGAGGGAAAAGTCCGTTTTCTGCGTAGCAAATCATCATAGCTGAAAGAGAAGAGCTGCAGGGCACAATGCCTTCAGATTTCATCTCTTGAAAAAGCTCATGAGCTAAATGAACCATTCTTTTTACACTTAATGTGTGTACTAAAGATGCACAATCTACAAGTGTTTCCTTCCCTTGGAAACTTTGATCCTGCTTCCATTGCCATATTATCTGTAGAAAGCACACTTTCATCATCAATGGAACAAAAAAATAGAACGACCCAGAAAAAATTCAAGTGCTTCCCAATTTCTAGGGAAAACCAAAGCAATTTTAGCAAAAAAAAGGTCTCAGGGGAATTTCATCGAACAGGTAGAGAGCAGAAAGGTGAATAATGGAAGACGATGTGAAATTGATACCTTGCGAGCTAAAGCTCGAGATTTTGGATCCGGATGGCGAGAGAGAACTCTGAAACGCCCCTTTTTCCTTGTGAGAGATGCCACAGAGAACAAAGGGCGA
>CAOJBJ010779625.1:0-18170 GCA_948291685.1 Euphorbia celastroides
GCATCTATTTGTTCTAGTGCCTCCAGAATTTCTTTCATAGATGGGCGGATTTCATGGTCGAAGTGCAAGCATTTCAAGCAAAGTTGTGCTGCCAGCATCATCGCTTTTGACGTGTATTGTCCTTCAATTTTTGCATCCATAACGGTTTTCATCCTTCTTTTGTTTACGAGAAATGGCTTCAGCCAATCAACCAGGTTGTTCTGTCCATGCGGGCGCTCACGGTCAATGGCCCTCAAGCCAGTCAAAAGTTCAAGCAGCACCACACTGAAGCTGTATACATCGCTCTTCACATACAAATGACCTGTTTATGATGAATGTCAGCTGACTGTAACAACTATTGGACTATTGGAGTAATTGAGCAGCGTTTGAAATCTCACGTTCTTCCTCTATCTTTAAAAAAAGAACATCATTTTCCAGTTGCTTATACTTCTTAGGCTCTGTTCTTCTCAACTTATTTCCGTTCAGTTACTTCAGCACTTATTCAATAAGTTTCAATTCAGTTCAATAATTATTCATTAAGTTTCAGTTTCAGTTCAATTCAGCTCCAATGAGCAAATAACGTATTCAGTCCAAGGGAAAGCATTTATTGTTACCTGTTGGCAAATACTCAGGAGCAGCGTATCCAAAAGTTCCCACAACCCTTGTTGTCACATGTGAATCCCCATCTGAGGGCCAGTATCGCCAATCCGAAATCAGATATCTTTGCGTTGTAATTCTGTAAACTCAAAGAAGAGAGAGAGATGAAGTTAAGTTATTCCTTTATGCCTGAATACCGCAAAAAGAGTAACATCAATTTTTTAAAGATCTCTGCTTTAAAGACAATATCAAATTCTGTAAACAACCCAATAACAACAATACGCAGCCATAAAATAACGTTATTTATTACAATTTCAACAAACAAGTTCTAGAACTTGCAATGTGGAAACTATATTCTATCAAGAAGTATATTTGAAGAAGTGAAATCTCTGTGGATAACTTTCATTTCTGAATTATGAAGAACAAATAGCCCCCGAGCTGCTCCAATGGCTATCTTGAGCCGCAACTCCCAAGACAAAGACTCAATTCCAAGGTTCCCTGATCAAAGAGCCAAATCTATTAATAACCAAAGTAACTAAATCTATTTAATTACGGCTATTATTTGGTTATTTTGCGCTTCTTGTGGTTCTTCTGGAGAGATAATTCCCCAAGCTTCCCCTTTGCATAAATTCATACACAAGGAGAAACTCTTCATCTTCTCTACAATATCCTAACAGTTTAATCAAGTTTTGGTGACATAGCCTTTCGAGAAAGTATACTTCCAAGTGCATAACAAGGTTAAAAATCTAACGCAGTTAGCATAAAAATGAAACAATTGGGTCACGGTGGGAATTTCATAAATCACCTTAAAACATTAGAATGAGAGAACAAACATTACCTGAAATCCTTGTGTACTGTTGAATTTCGTTTTCTTGATAGCAACTGCCATGCTAGTGCGAGTTCTGGAGGGTGACAAAGTCCTTTCATGCAACCATCCTTTATAGACATAACCAAAACGACCTTCGCCCAACAATGCATCTGAACTGAAGTTATTTGTCGCAATTCTCAAATCATCAAAGGTGAATTCTTTCAAGTAACTCTGATTTGCCTCTTCATTTGCTTCACTCCCGGGTGGTTGTGCTATCTGGTAAATCTTTTAACAACGAAAGCACAAAAGTTCAGCTCAGTAGATAAAATTACCATCAAAACCAAGAGAAATACCTATCTCATGGAGCCAATCAAACTCATCATCAGAATGCGGAATGTTACGTAACTCATCATCAGAATACAATTTTGTCATCAGACTCTTCTTCATTTTCTTTCAAAATAACTTCTTCCATATTCTCACACCGATTGATATATATTTTTTGTAGATGAACCAAAAGTTTAGCTACACGAGGTGAGAAAAGGTACATGTTGTGACATTCTGATAAAACTAGAAGTTGCAAGTTTTGAAAGGCAATCATCTTTGGTGGAACATCAAACCATATATGCACAAGATTTAGTAGACCAATGAGCTTCAACTCTATTAAAGAATTAAAAGCTCCAGCAATAACATGAATTTCTTCAACCAAAAATATGATTTGTAAGGCATCACAAACTGTTATCTCCAGTATTTTCAAATCTTGCATCCACTTTTCAGCCAAATTTGATGATATAAGTGCAACATACTTCTCTTTGCAGAAAGTTACGTCCTTGCTCATGGTAAATGAAGCCTTCCAAATACCAAGAAAATATTATTAAGTGAGAAATCATTGTAAATTCTGCTCTAGATATTCAACACATATGCAGTCCTGTATAATAGAAAAGTTTTTGATATGTACCAGTTGGCTGGAAACGAATTGATGGGAAGCATTTTCTCGGAAATTCCTTTTTCTTACAGAGATGAGAGGTCGTCCAATCACTTCCTCGTCATCAATGCACCTTTCATTGACCCTTGATGCTTCTTCTTCGATTGAATACGATTTGAAGTTTCCATCAAGCATACATCCTGACCCATCCACGCTAGTTGATACAATCTATCAATGAGAAACTTGGAATCTTAATTTGTCATTAAAACTATTTTTTTATGCTTTAAATGTAAAACAAACTAACCAAACTAGAGAACAAGTACAACAACAACATAACCCGATGCCTTACAAGGCTCATCACAAGCAAGGTAAGAGAGGCTGTTTCCAATTGAACTTAAAGTGTTTGCAACAACTATACATGAGTACATAACAAAAGAAGTTTTGACGGTTTAATTAGTCATTTTACTTTAGTCCATTATAATCCAAAGCCAAAGAATAGTGAATCCGTTGGCCCCATCAAAATAATGGACAGCCTAGAAAACAAGTACAGAACAAGGAAACTCTGCTGTTTTCGTTTACCTCATTAGTTGTTCGTGACCGGTCAGTGAAGTCCTGAACCTCAGAAATTTTATCATCCACGTGTACCAAAAAACCAACCAGCTTTGGTAGTGAATGGAACTGTAGTTCTTCAATGGAGTAACACACAAGGTCTTTGTCATCCTCCTTGTACTGATAGAAAATTCCATCCATTTCAATGCAATCAAGCACTTGTATGCTTTTGAGTCGTGTTGATCCTCTAACAACTGATAATGGAAACACATATTTCAATTTATTACAAAAACTTATGCTTATATAACTTAAGTTCTAAAATGATCGTAAACTCGCCAATCTTCCATGCCATATTTGTTTCAAATTAGGTAACAATGATAAATGGAGAGTCTCCAAGTTGGATAATAAAGAGCCATCTTCTGGTAGAGTTCTCTTTCCCATTGTATGTACAATCACACTCAGATACAATCATGTTCTGTAGCTTTGAACACCCACAGTCATGTAGTTGGAACGTGACATTCATCAAATTTCTCACTTTCAACAGACTTAAAACTTCAGTTCTGCTCATCAACTTACAGATACCGCGTACTTTCATATTGTATGCATCACCTGTGAGCTGCAACACATTTGTAGAATGAAACTGGCCAGGTGGTCTGAACCTGAGGTTATTAGGCACAAAAATTTTGAACCGTCTGACATTGTTAAACATTGAAGAGTTTGTAGGCAAAACTGAAGCATCTGGTATGGTAATTTCTAATGCATGTAGAGCAAGAGATGTTATATCGGTGATGCTTGCGTTGATTCTCTCCATCTGATCACTGCTTGTACCTACTCTCTCTTTATCTCGTCATAGTCATCCTCTTCCCATTCATCATAATCATAGAGTTCTTTTGCCTTCAGTCCCCACCTTCGAAAGCTTAATGGAAAATACAATTCTTCTAGTTTCAACATTCTTGAAAACACACCTGGTGGAATGTATGCGATGCTCATTTTTCTCCAGTCGAGCAGCCTCAAATTACTAAGTTGTCCAATCTCCTCAGGAATATCTGTTAAACATGGGGTAGAAATAGAAAGGAGTTCCAAATTCATCAAACAACCAATCCAAGACATATCTTCCAGCTTAAGTATGTTAAGGCGCAACGTTGTGAGATTACATAGCACATCAATTGACTCTGGCAATGATGGGACGTCCAAAGATAGAATCATTGACTCCTTCATTCTGTCAAAAATGTCAACTACACTGTTTCGCGAATCTTCCCTTTGTTGAAGCTGTAGGAGAGCAAGCTGTAGACACTCTAAATTAATAGGACGATCGCTGATTCTTTCAGGCACAAAAGAAAATCCATAGAAATATTGATGCAAATTTGTATTTGGCCACTTCCCCTTTACAAACTCATTGCAGTGAAGTACTAATTGATATTTGGAGGCAATCGAGCTTGCTAAATCTTTCGCACAGCAGAAGACTTTGACAAACTGACTACCGTACTTATCTTCCCATAGACAAAGCTTATTAAGGTAACGGGGTGGTAGTTGATGGTTAATGATCTTAATGAGACCATAGATTTTATTTCTTCCTTCACCTATATCCTGGGTATCTCCAAATAATTTTAGGGCCATACCATACACAACCAAATCATCAATCGACAATCTAAAGTCTACAGGAAACAATAGATGTCAAAGCACCATTCATAACCAATGTAAACTCACAATTTAAGTTCTCTATCAACTCAAGTGAGGAAAGCACAATTTAAAACTCAAAATAAATGATATCATGATGTGGACCAACAAAGTTGTAGTTCAGTTGATAACGCAAACTGAGTAACTGGGATGAGATTATTGTTAATTCTCACTTAATACACTTACTGGGAGGGGTGATGAGTATTAACTGTGACTAAACCCCAATCAAATTCAATAAAGATACTTGCAAATATTAGAAAAAATAACATATGAAAATTCCAACCACTACAAATAGTAAAAGGCAAAGAAAAATAATAAACTCGAATTAAACCAGTATAGGTGGAAGCGACTCAATTTGCATGATAACAATTTGTTACAAAATGAAATATATATCCACTTTTCAAAACTTCCGACAAGGATATACAAGAAATTGGTTTAAGTACATGTGAAAAGTATTATCGCTTATTTTTCTCACATCATTCCACATCCCTTAACCTTAATGCCTCAAGGTGTGTTGCGTATATAAATATAAGAAATCAATTGGAAGAAATTCAGAGATTTCAATCTCACCAAAGATTTTGTATAAATCCCAAATGAGTTTTAGAAGAATAGACCACAATCACAAATTCATATTAACAATTCATACTGCACATTTTATTCCACAGGCAGTTCAATCCTTGCATTGAAAGAGCTTCTTTCTTCCCATCAACAAAACAAGCTTCTTTCTTCCCATCAACAAAACAATGATGTTGTGAATCCAGTTCTATTCCACTTCATCAAAAGATCATATTTCACCGAATCAATTGGGCCAATTCAAAATCGTTCAAGGTTGACCGTCTAGAGAAGAGAAACTTTGACTTTCATCTGATGATAATTCAAAACCTTTAAACCGAGCTTGCTCATCAATGGTACGTCTGTCGATAATTGGAGTTTCGACTGGAATTTTGCCTTCCATCATCTGAACAACAGAAGACATTGGAGGTCTTAATGATGGATTTGCATTGGTGCATAACAGAGCTAGAGTTAGCATCCTTTTCGCCTCTTCTTTTGAGTAGTTTGTTTCCAAGCTTGGATCCACAAGTTCTATCAAATCTCCTTCTTTTTCATGCAGCTCGTGGGCCTTCACACACAAAACCCTTTTCAGATTATTTTCTAAAAATGTTGTCAATTTGTGATTAAAGCAAGGTTTTCTCATTCCTGGACTAATTAGAATGATATACCAATTTCAAGGACTACATGTGTTTTAAACTTGTATGGCCATGATTAGAAATTTTAAGTCCTTGTGCAGGATTTGAAAAGAGATGAAAAGCTCATTTTAGTCTCAGTAGTTGAACAAATTTGTCAATGCAACTCTTTTGAATGAATTGGCTTCTATTGTGACACGATAAAATAAGGGTGTGGTATAAATATATTACCCGATAAAGAATATGCACAACAAGCTTTTCTTCTGGTCTGAGATCGGTGATGCTCTCCCCACTAATAATCTCCAAAAGAACAACTCCAAAGCTGTAAACATCAGCTTTCTCTGTCAAATAACCTCTCATTGCATATTCTGGAGCCATATAACCACTGAAAAACAAACAGTAACAAAATTATACGCACATTTTTTGTTGCCATTTATAATTACAGTTTATCCATCAAAATGCAGGACTTTACAATGTTCCGACTATTTGAGTGCTGATATGTGTGTAATCTTCATCGCTGGGCTCGTCTAAACCAAAATCCAAGATATTATCATTTAGATCCTAATCAAGAAGCACATTTATAAAGTATTTATACCTACATAAAGCATTACCTGTCACAGCATATTCATGAGTTTCCATAATCCCAGCTGTCACGTCCCAATCCCCATCTGAAGGCCACAATTTTGCCAATCCAAAATCAGAAACCTTTGCATTGTAATTCTGTAAAGGAAAAAAAGAGGGAGACAAAGTGAATTAATCCTTTATGAATGAATACTATATTAGAAAATAGTAGAATATATTGCGGATTTCTTGGATATTGTAATTCCAAAGGAAATTATCAAACTCTGTTGGACTTAAAATATAAATGTCAACTCAAAGATCTCAATGGTTCAGTTAGAAAAGGCAAATGAACAACTGCACAACCACAAAAGAACTATACTTTTTATCTTTTCCACAAACAAATCCTAGAATTTTCAAACTAGAATCTACATTATATGAGAACTTACCGCATCAAGAAGTATATTTGAAGGCTTAAAATCTCGGTGGACTATTTTATTTTCTAACGAATGAAGTAAAGCGAGCCCACGAGCTGCTCCAATGGCTATCTTGAGCCGCAATTCCCAAGACAACGGTTCAATTCCAGCATGTCCTGAATATAGAAACAAATCTATTTAATAAACAGGAGTGACTAATTTTATGCTAAATGTAGCTACTGTTTTGTCTACAATCTGTCCCCCCTGCAACTAGGGATTCTTACTTCTGACAAGATGATTCTTCAAGCTTCCCCTCCCCATAAATTCAAACACAAGGAGAAACTCCCCATCTTCCCTACAATATCCTAACAATTTAATCACGTTTGGGTGCCGTAGCCTTTGGAGAAAGTATGCTTCCGGCTGCATAACCAGTTAAAAAATTAATATAGTTGAAAAATGGCGAAAATATCATTTTCATAAAACTAATAGAACGAAAGAACACAACAACAAACAAGACCTGCCACCAAATGGACCCTTGCTCAGTGTATCGTTTCAAATGCTTGATAGCAACTGCCAAGCCAGAGCGAGTTTTGGAGGGTGAGAAAGTCCTTTCGTCCAACCATCCTTTATAAATATCACCAAAACCACCTTTACCCAACAAAGCATCGGAGCTGAAGTTATTTGTAGCGATTTTCAAATCATCAAAGGTGAATTCTTTCATGCAACTATGATTTGCCTCTTCAGCTGCTTCACTTGCGAATATGTCAACTGTTGTGGTACTATCTTGTAAACCTGTCAACAAAGAAAGTACAAAAGTTTAGTTCAGAAGATATATTGAACGTACAGAAGTTTAGCTCAGAAGATATCTTTCCTGTAATACCAAGAGAACTATGAGAAATTACCTAAGTTTTTGAACCAATCTATTTCATCATACCCAAGCCCATCATCTTTATGAGAAGTAGTATGTAGCTCACTAGAATCATCAACCTCATCAGTACTCTGTTTCTTATTAGAACCATTTCGTTCATGGGAACTGCATTAGGTGTTGATTACAGAATAAGAATTATCATCATCAGCATGTGTCCCAAAGCAATTTCTCACGTATCTTTTCATTTAAAAACAATAGTAGAAATTAAGGTGCAAGTCCCTATTTAGCAATTGAATTAATCACCAAGATGAAAAAAAGTACAACATAGACATATTTTGGTCTTTTAAAGTGATATTGCTAAACTAAAAAGTCTAAGAAAAGAAACTTTACCGTTTTATAGTTGTATTAAGATCTCCCACTAACGCTTTCAAGCTTCCATTTATCAGTATTCTCTTCAGTACTGGTGTCCACGTTGGCTTGTAAGAGAAATATTCAATCTTATTGCATTGATCGAATTTCAAAGATTCCAACAAAGGTAATTCGACAACACGATTTCCACTGTAGAAAACCTTAAGATTGGGAATATGTTCAAATTCCAAAACTTGAAGCCGAAGGAATACAATCTTGTCATTTGAATCTTCTTCATTCTCTTTCATTATAACGTCTTCCATCTTGTCACACTGATTGACATATATTTTTTGTAGCTGAACCAAAAGTTTAGCTACACGTGGAGTGAAAAGGTACAAGTTGTGACATTCAGACACAATGAAAAGTTTTAAGTTTTGAAAGGCAATCATCGCCAGAGGAACTTGGAACCATATGTGCGCTAAATTTTGTAGGCCGCAGAGCTTTAACTCTATTAAAGAATTAAAAGCTGTAGCAGTAACATGGTTTTCTTCAAACAAAAATATAATCTGCAGTGCATCACAAAACGATATCTCCAGTCTTTTCAAACCTTGCATCCATTTTTCAGCCAACTTTGATGATATAAATGCAACATACTTCTCTGTACAGCCAATTACGCCCTTGTTCACAGTGATTGAATCCTTCAACATATCAATAAAATATTATCAAGCGACAAATGATCGACAATTCTGGTCATGATATCAACATATTCCAAAAGTAAACTGAACATATACAAACCGATATTATGAAGAAAATTTTGATGCTTACCAGTTGGTTGGAAACAAGTTGATGGGAGACATTTTCTTGCGAATTCCCCCAACTTATAGAGATTGAAGGCCGAGAAATGATTTCCTCATCCTCAATGCAACTTTCATTCACTCTTGGATGCTTTTTCATTGGTTGGAAACATTGGAAAATTTTGTTTAATGATGATCCATCAATGCCGCTCGATACAATCTATCAATGAGAAACTCAGAAACTTAATGAATCATCGAAACTATTAGTTGATGATTTAAGTGTAAAAGAAACAGTTATCCTAGAAAACTAGTAAGGAACTAGAAGAACCTGCTATATTCATCTACCTCATTAGTTGCTCGCGACTGATCAGTGTCCTTGTGAACCGTAGAAATTCTATCATCCACCTGAACCAAAAAACCAACCAGCTTTGGAAGTGAATGCAAATGCAGCTCTTCAATAAAGTGAATCACATGATCTGCTTCAGCCTCTTTGTCTTGGTAGAAAATTGCATCCATTTCAACACAATCAAGTATTTGAATGCTTTTGAGTTGTATTGATCCTCTAAAATTTGATAGCGGAAACACATACTTCAGTTTATGACAGAACCTGATGCTTATCTGACTTGAGTTCTCAAGCCACTGTAAATTTTCCGATCTTCCACGCCATATTTCTTTCAAACTAGGTAACATTGATAAATGGAGAGTCTCCAAGTTAGAGAATAAATGACCATCTTCTGGCAGAGTTCTCTTTGCTGTTGTATCTACAACATATTCAAGCTCATCACATTCAGATACAATCATCTTCTGTAGCTTTGGAAACCCATAGTTGTGTAGTTGGAGCATGACATTCTTCAAATTTCTCACTTTCATTAGACTTAACTCTTCAGTTCTTCTCATCAAATTACAAATACCACTTACTTTGATATCATCTGCATCACCTGTAAGCTGCAACACATTTGTAGAATTCAACTTGCCAGGTGGTTTGTACATAAGGGTATTTGGCACAACAATCTTGAACCGTCTAATGGTGTTGAACATTGAGGAGTTTTTAGGCAGAACTGAAGCATCTGGTATGCTGATTTCTAATGCATGTAGTGAAAGAGCTGTTATATCACTGATGCTTGCGTTGATTCTAGTTATCTCATTATTGCTTGCACCAATTCTTTCATTATCATCATAATCATTCTCCTCCCATGATTCCCATTCATCGTAATCAAGATCTTTTGCCCAGCATCCCCACCTTGAAAAGCTCAATGGAAAATACAATTCTTCGAGATTCCACATTCCTGAAAATAGACCAGGTGGAATGTATGCAATGCTCATTTTTCGCAAGTCAAGCAACCTCAAATTAACTAATTTTCCAATCTCCTTAGGAATATCAGTTAAATATGTGGTAGAAATTGAAAGAAGTTCCAAGTTCAGCAAACAACCAATCCAAGACATCTTTTCCAATTTAAGTACATTAAGACGCAAGGTTATAAGACTACGTAGAAAATTAAGTGATTCTGGCAGTGATTGGACGTCTGAAGGTAGAATCGTAAACTCTTTTGCTCCTTCAACAAGGTCAAATAGAATGCTTTGTGAATCTTTCCTATGTTGAAGTTGTAGTAGAGAAAGATGACGCCCTAAATTAATAGGGTGCTCTTTGATTCTTTTAAGTTCAAGAGAAAGTCCATAAAAATACTCATAATAAAATGTGTTAGGCCACTTTCCCTTTATAATCTCATTGCCACCAGATACTAAATGATATTTAGAGGCAATTGACTTTGCCAAATCCTTCGCACAATAGAACACTTTGACATACTGATTGCCATACTTGTCTTCCCACAGACAAAGCTTATTTAGGTAACGAGGTGGTAATTGATGGTTAATGGTTTTAATGAGATCATAGACTCTACATCTTCCTTCACGGATATCTCCAAACAGCCTTAGATTCATCCCATATATAACCAAATCTTCAATTGGCAATCTGAAATCAACAGGAAACAAGCTACAAACCAAAAGACATAACTCAGCTTCAGTTGGTGCAGTTCTATTCGCTTCATTAGGTAAAGGTTGAGATGAACAAGTTGAGCTGCATGCCAAGTCATTTGATTCGTTATTCAGTTCTATACAGTTGATATTGAAATTCTTTCTCAACGCATTGGAAGCACTTCCAATGGAAGAAAACTGAGTAAGTATGCTGTTCATCAGTAGTTTCCCTTGCCATTTGGCGGATATATGGATGGCTGAAGCAACTGCATGTCATAAATTATACTTCCAAACAATCAAATGATAGTTATTAATGAGTTTGCAATCAATCCAGCAAATTCAGCAATAGTTAAATATTTACCTTAATGTTTGCGACTTCAGCAGTTAATACACACCATATTGTAGAATTGAGCTTCCTTGAGACCTTAAACTAGTAGCCAAGTGGAGAAAGAATCAAGCAAGTAAAAGAGAGAATTATAGCGAAGATAATGTTTAACGAATGAAGCTGGAAACTAGAATACAGAGAATACACTCAATGTAACATAATGAAATGATGAATGTATACCATAGTTGTTAAATCGAGATACGTATGAGTATCGAAATCCAATTTTTGTGAATCGTAAATCGTATTGTAAGATACGGGTCATAACTAATAAAATGTAAAATTAAATATTATTTAGCATGGTCAACTTAAATTGATATTAAACATTATTGTAAGGTAAAAAAGAAACATATATCAACTAAGTATTATAAAATAGAAGCATAATAAAAGTACAAAAGCATAATAACAATTATATGGAATTTGGTATAACGTGTGTCAATAAAATAGAAAAGTTGACAGGTGTTGGGAAAATAATAAAGTACAGATACATATATCAACTCAGTGTTGTCAAAGCGACACCTTAAACGCGCCTAAGGCGCTAGGCACTCTACGCGCTAGTTCTGGCGCCTTCGCTCTAACTAGGCGACTCACCTGCGCCTTTACTACGCCTAGTCGATCTAGGCAATAGGCGATAGGCGCTGCCTAAGCGCAAAAGGCGCAAGTCGGTAAAAATTAGGGTTAGCTGTTAAAACTTTTAATTGAATTAATGTTATTGGTGACTATTAGAAGTCTAATAGTCTAATTAGTATTTAATTTCTATTCAAATAAATTAAACCCTAATTAATTACCGTTTAATATTAATGGCATATTACTTAATTAGTATTTTACCATAATAGACAACTCTTTCCTATAAAGAATTACCAATCATAAATCAAAATAAATTTTGAAATTTACAAAGTGTCGATTCATATCCAAATACTCTATTTCTCTTTTGCGTCTTCCTTTTATCTTCCTCTCTCTGTCGTTTTACTGACATGGCCAAGTTGCTTCAGTAAGCTCTACTCTACATCGTCTCCTACCATCAACAGTTTCAACAATAAAACAGGTATCCATATTTATCTTATCTTTTCATCTCCTCTTTTTCAAACATCTCCTCTACTCACACTTCTAAAGTTTTTGCAGTGAGTAACAATGGCTGATGCAAACAACCAAAATGAGAATGCTTCTTTCAGTGGATCCTTAAAAGATCCAGGGTGGAAGTATGTTTCCGTGCCGGTCCTAATGATGATGAGGAATATGTTGAGCTTTATGATGAGTTTGACAATTGATTGTTTAGGTTTTAGCAATTTACATTATTAGGAACCATTATTATGAATTTTTAGTTAATGGTTTTTTTATTTACATGATGAATTTTTTATTTAGCTTTCATTTATTTAACACTTAGACTAAGCATAGTTTACAAATTTTAAGAGTGCGCCTAAATGGCGCCTTCGCCTGGCGCCTTGACTGCGCCTAGCGCCTTGACAACACTGGCTTTGAGGGGCTTGTAAGGGGGCTTTGCTATTCAAATCTGTCTACATTGTTAAAAAATCATTGGTCTTACAGTTATTTGAATTCTTTAATTTTTGCACTACTTGCAAAAAAAAAGGCAAATGATTTCCATACAATTATGGCACTCATAAATTACTACAACAACCTTTTGTCTTGTTGAAATCCTTGTGATTTCCTCATGCTTTCACATATGATTTGATCGACTAGAAATACCATCCCAATTGCATAAAAACTTTGAAGGGCCACATAAATATATAAACTGGAATTGAGATAACATTAGAAGAATAGTTCTAGTTAAGAGCATTGTCACAATATATATACCCGAGCTCAAAATTATCTTTGTCAACTGTGTGTATGCTGATTCATTGCATTGTCAGATATGGAGAGGATGTGAATGAAGCCATTCAGAATGCAAACTGGGTTTGCCCTGTTTGTCGTGGAATTTGCAACTGCAGTTTTTGCCAAAAAAGGAAAGGATTTTCACCCACTGGTTATATGTATGGAAAGGTGTAGTACCCTCACCCTTACGAGTTTGCAAATCTCGGTAATTCAAGATGGAAGACGATGAAAAAAGATCGTCTGTAATTCTGTATTCAAGATGTTTAGAATTGAGAAAAAAAAACAATTGGCACTTAGGATGTAATTTATTGATCTGTGGGTTGGCATTCGATTTGTATATGATAAAGAGATGCAAACTGTTTTGCTTATGCAAATTTTAACACTTCACCTCAGAATTGCTCTTCATTATAACATAACAAGGCAATATAAGATGTTGAGTTCTTACAAGGGTTGAGTTAACTGATTGACGGTGGCCCGAACATCAGAGTATAAACCGTAAAGAGAGTATCTCCTTAGATTGGAAACCTCATACCACGAATTAAGAGACTCGAGATTCTTGTCAGTACCCGAAAACTCTACTTGTATATCTATATTGCATTCAATTGGGCCACCATATTTTCTACACTTTGCACTTGGAATTGCACATTCTTTGCCATCCAAACAAATAAATTCTGGAGGGCACGAATCGCACCCGAGATTCTTCCAGTACAAGTTGTTAAGTGTACCCTTTTGAAATTCCAATACCTGTAAAAAAATACAGCATAAAGAAGCCAATTCCAGAAACAAACAAATTGCAAAATTTTTCAGGTGTTACCAGAGTGAAACTAGTGATGATCATATTATTCAGGTCAGCAACCATTATAGGTTGTGATCTTGCTGCGTATTTCCTTCCAGCAAAGGCTACCATATACCCTCCACTCACAACCTGAAATCAACACAATACAATATTCAATGTAACAAAATAAAATTTTCCTCTAAAAAAATGTAAACAAAAAGGATATAGAGATGAATACAGGATCAAAGTCAGTGGCATTGACGGTGAGAAGGGAAATCTGATCGATTTGAGGCCTAAAAAGAGCGAGCTGTGATTTTTTGGCTGATAAAGCGAGGTGAGGATCACAAGGCGAAAGTTGAACATTGTCTAGAAAAAATGACTCTTTGGTCGAAAACGCTAAACCAAATGTAAATCCATCGTTTTTTTTAACCTTTGCATCTAGGCAAGGGCTGAAAACATCATTTGTGTCAACTGCTGTTACAACTAAATTCATCATCATTGTCATTGCAGTCATAATCGTTGTAATTGTTGCTCGTGATCTTGGATTATTTTTCGGCATTTCTGGCATAATCTACATCAATGTATGTGTGAAATTCAGTAGAAATATAAACGAATCGGGATAGTTTTGGAATGAGAGAAAAAATGCTTACCTTGTCGGAGATTGAATTGTGATTATAAGAAGAAGACAGAGAAAAAAAGAAGCTTAACTACAGAAGGGAAAATGAGAAAATTTTGATAAATGAAATCAATTGGTTTTTCTTGAATTTTCATTGGAGAAAAAGGTACGGTTATGTAGGCTAACCAATTGGATCTTTTATTGTCTTTTGTATGAACTTTTTTTTCCTTGATCGTTATTTTTCATGGATAATATGATAAAATCAATGCAAAACCTAAATTCTTTATATATTTTTACAAAATTACAAATCACATGCAAAATAAAGATATATAATTATTTTATAAAATTATAATACAAAATTATTATTTTCTAAAATATTTCGTTGAGTTGTCCAAATAACTTTTGATTGAACTTATATATATAATTTGAAACTAAAAAAATTATACAATATTTTTTAAAAAGAAAATTAAATTGGTATGAGATGAAAATAATGGAATCCATACTAAGAAAGTACAAAAAAAGTACTAGCAATCAATAAACACAGCTGTAATCATTGCCAATGTTTTCCTTAAGAAGCAAAGTAAATTCTGTTCTGAGTTAGCCATTCGAGTTGGACGGGTGGCAACGATTTGTGCTGGCGAGTCACTGAGTCACTCAACACGTCCACCATTCTAGGCCCTTTTTTGTTTTGCTTTCGTCAATATTAATAAATATTTAAGGCTACTGTTTGACTGAAACCAGTAGGAAGAAACAGAGGGGAAATAGATCTGAAAGCGAAGAAATTCCCTTTCAAATTCAATCAAATTTGGGGTCTTTTCATCAATCATGTCATGATCTGATTGACCCATTTGTTCTTCTTTTTTGAAAGCTCAAAATCCCCAATTATGCAGCCTAAACCTTATTTTTACAAGCTTATTCTCCCTAATTCCATTCAAGACAAGAAGCTGGTACTCAATTTTCCCCCTTCCTTTTCATTTCTGTTTTTCTGTCTCACTGATTTTTTTCTTTGATGTCACTAAATTTTTGTTGCTGATTCACTTGAAATCGAGCTCAATTTCGTAGTTTTCCCCTTTTTCATTTCCTTTTTTGGTGTTTTTCTCTTGCCTTTTGATGGAAACCCTAGTTTTTGTTTGATCTAGGGGGTCTAATAGTTGAAATTGTTTAGGCGTTTACCACTTGCTTGGCTCTGTTCATTCACTTTTGTGATAATTTGGGAATTTTGGAATCATTTGCAGAAATTCATGAATATGGTTTTGTTTGTTTCATTTTCATTGCTGTCGAGTTTTTCGCAAGAAATCATTGGATTTTCTTGTATAATTACATTTGGTTTGTAGTTGATTAAAATTGTTCATCAGCTATTGTAATTTTTGTACATTTTGAGTTTTAGGATCTTATATTCATGGAATTGCTTAAGGTTAGATGAAATCCAACTCTTTGTATTCAGCTTTTGTGTTGACTGTTGAGTTACAAGTGATCTACTAGTAATCAGCAACATAAATAACCCTGAAATATTTATTTTGGGTTTAATATTTTCGCTTGCAGAGAATTCCTGATAACTTTGTCAAGAAATTCGGGCACGACTTGTCAGCTTTCGGGAGACTCAGTGTTCCTGGAGGTCCCATTTGTCCTGTAGGATTAATAAAAGCTGATGACAAATTTTGGTTTAATGAAGGATGGAAGGATTTTATGGAACGTTACTCTATTCGTGTTGGGTACTTTCTGATTTTCAGATATGAAGGCCACTCGGTTTTCACAGTTCATATCTTCAATTTGACTACTTCTGAGATCAACTACCAATCTAATGGCCTCCCCGGTAGAAGGTATCTTGCTTTCGAGGAGATGGAAGATGAAGATTTTATTGAACATCTGAGTTCCTCATTCCAGAATTCTGTGAAACGTAAGATTTATCATCAATTTCTTGATCAAATGAGAATTTTGAAAAGTTTGAATCCTTGAGAGTTGCGGAATTTGTTTAACGAGTCTTAACTAAACTTTGTAAGTTTGTCTGGTGTAGGGAGCCCCCAAATGTCGAAAGATGATGGTATTTCGAATGTGGCTGAGACCGATCAAAAACCTTCTGTAAATGATGCCAAATTGTACAGTCCAGATGGAGGAAGCCAGAAACAACCCAAAAAACGTGGAAGGAAAAGGCTAAAAGCCGATCCTAGTAAGTTTGATTAATCTTGAAAAAGCAAATCTCTGTCACGGTTTGTTTGGATCCTGAGAGAATTCAATTGAATGTGTCTCATTGTCTATTCGATTGTATTGCAGATGAGTCTCAAAGTACCGGACAGGATGAAGATGGTGATATGAGGTACAGATTTTATGAAAGTGCTTCAGCTAGAAAGCGAACCGTGACAGCTGAAGAAAGAGAAAGGGCGATAAATGCAGCCAAAGCATTCGAGCCGATGAACCCTTTCTGTAGAGTCGTGCTGAGACCATCTTACCTGTACCGGGGTTGCATTATGGTGAGCCATTAACTATACTGTTTAAATTTGGCCTAATAGATCAGTAGCTACCCGAACTTGTCCCTAAAAAACTAGTGCCCCCGAACTTTCAAAGCATACTTAGCTCCCTGAATGCCACATGTCAACTTCTAGTCGGTTTGACTTTTCAAAGATAACCTACTGATGCATTAGGCCTTATTTAAATTTTGCATTTACACTTTTCTATTTTGATCACGAGATGCAAGCCCGTTATGTCTTTGCAGTACTTGCCATCATGCTTTGCTGAGAAGAATCTAAACGGGGTTTGCGGGTTCATCAAACTTCAGTCTTCTGATGGGAAACAGTGGCCGGTTCGGTGCCTTTACAAAGGGGGCCGAGCTAAACTAAGCCGAGGGTGGTATGAATTCACATTGGAGAACAATTTGGGGGAAGGAGATGTTTGCATCTTCGAGCTGCTCAAATCAAGGGACATTGTGCTTAAAGTTACCGCCTTTCGGGTTCATGAAGGGGTCTCTGGTAAATTTATGAATTAGGAAACCTTGTCAAGCAACTTTTTTCATCTGGGTGATCGTCATTTTTCACTTTTAGTCCCTTGGTAAGTTATTGTTGGTTGATGTTTATAACTCTGCTGAGAAAACTAGTAGAAGTGTCAATTGCTAGATGTTTGATGAGGTGTTTTGGTGGCATTGCTAGGGCTGTATATAGAATATTCAATCAAGTGATATTTAACTGGACCACGACCACGAATGTTTCGGTGTGATTTATTGTTATTACGATTGGTGCGAATTTCTCGGTTTCTGTTTCGGTCATAGAGCATGTTGAATGTTATGTTTTTGTTAGATCTTAAGACAGAAGAAGTTAGAAAGTTCTTGGTTTTGTTCTTCTGGTTAGTGTGTTGTATATATGGTAAAAATGGTGTGAGACCAAAGGAATTCAACTATTGTTTGGCTACTTCTGATGTGGAAATGCAAGATAAATTACTAGACGAAAATACAGATGAATTATTATAAGCGTGCAAACTTGAAATTTGGTTTTCGATATCCCCGCCTCTCATTTTACTTCAATGTGGACTTCTGTAAAATCTTTTTTAATATTAAATCTTTAGAAGTATGTAAATACTAATTTTGTTCTAGACACCACTTAAGTACTTCCATTTTAGTTATAAAATAGCAATAAAATTAACAAATTTCATGAATACTTGTTTTAGCATTGATATCCTTCATTTTTCGCCTACTTTTTCTAAGAAGATATGTGTATTTAGCGAATCTGATCGAGCCTAGCTAAAATCAGTACATGTTTGCCAAGCTAAAATCTGTACATCAAATCAAACATGTAACAAGACAAATAATTGAATTCAAAACCAATCCACTATTCATTTTTACGAAAAATTGCAAATTCTTATAATTTAATAGATAATAAGTTTATAGTTTATAAATTTGCAACAATAGG